>CAWVNO010001280.1:592500-690782 GCA_963930645.1 Salticus scenicus
CTCTCATCTGCAGTCGAGAAATGCCCAGGTCGATTTTTCTATCGGAAAGAAAAAATTCCGGTACCACACCGCCAATGTGACCCGTCAACAAATCGAGGACACCGTCTTGCAACCGTAAAAACCACTTGTGAGTGTCCATCTGTATATTCTTACGCTCCATGTTCGTGTCACTCGAAATAGCGTAGACTACGGACATGGTGTTAAATTTATAGATGAGATCTTCATCGGGGCCTCCCAATCCGCCTGAAGTTTTATAATTGATGTAAAACTCCTTCACGTAACCCCATAAATTATTGACATGCTCTGTAATCTCGCGGTCTGCACTCAGTTCTTGCCAAGATTCGGTGAGAGAATTCCATATGAAACGACCAGGCTTTTTGAGAGCGTTCTTCAACTTTAGCACTCGGATGGGTAAATGCCGATCTTGCATGCTGCGCACGAGTTCCATTATTTGGCTATGCGTCGTCACAGACAAAATGGCTCTTTGATTATTTCCCACAATGGAAATTAACTTATCTTTATGGGTTTTAGGACGTTCTTTATATAAGTTATTTGCACAGAAATGAAGAGTATTTATCGACATTTCTGTAGTGGCAAATCGTAAAATTTTCGGACTGATCGTTTTTATCTTGTCCAACAGCGGATGATATTCTGTGTCCAACAATGCATACATTTCATCGGCAAGCTGTAGAGAATGCATCTCATAATGTTGACAGAGGGCGTAAAAAACGGGAAAGAAATAATAACCTTCATTATATTGCATAATCGTTTTGATGGGATTGGGATTTTCGGCTAAAATCATGTGTTCAAATTGAAGCGTTTCGTGAACTTCTCGAAAAAGAGGAGGTATATGTGCATCGTTTATAACCGATAACTGACCGAAACGTTCAAACCACATTTTCAACGCATGGTTTTGAGTTTCGAATTGAACCATGTTACCCGAGTTGAGTTTGAGGTGATTATAAATCTTCAACAGGTTGGAATTGTCAAAGTCTAACTTTTTACTTTTACTTATATAACCCTGTTCTTTAGTTTTTTTATATATGAACGTACCCAAATCAACCCAATCTGGAGAATTATTTGGAGTTTTACTAATGGATGTATGATACAAAAGAGTACGACCCTTAAAAGAGTGTATCACTGGCATCATGTACACTTTTAATTCGTACAGGATTAAACTGGGTTTAACATTTAACAACTTTCTGAAAAGTGATTTTTCATTCCCTTTGCGTTTAAAAAATTTTTTTTTCAATTCTTGTATGTCTTGAATAAAAATAGGTTCTTGATCATCTCTTGGATGCTCTTGACCATCTCTTGGTATATTTAGATTATAAGTATTTTGTTCATCTACATAGACTACCCGCATAGGAAGATAGCAATTTGTATTGGGTTTGGCGGCTCCGGGAAGCATCGCATTGGCTAGAATGTCTAATTTATAAACATTGCTATTTCTTAAAGCTTGTTGTATTTTATGTTGAAGATGCGTACATAAAAGGATGTAATCATCATGGGCAATTTTTAACTCAGGTAAATGGATATGAACACCCCAGTGTTGAAGCCTCATAGCAATGATATAAGTAAAATTGGGAATATCGGGCAAAAATGTCGTTTTTAAAACAGATTCGATGATGGAAAGGATTTGGCAATCTTTTGGATGTTGTCCACTTTTGGACGAGTAATCAAAATCTAAAATAACTGCATGGAGAAGAGTAGAGGATAAGTCAATGGTGAAAGAGGGGAGATTACCCGAATAATTGGTCCATTCTATTGTAAAATCAGAAAAATCTTTAGGTTTTATCCAATATATACCTCCGTTAATATCGTAAATAAGATAAGCATCGGATGGGGCTTCCCGACAATGGTTTATCCTCGTCAAAAAAAGGGACGTGTAAACCATGACTTGATTGTTTACAGGATGTATTACCTCTATATAATTAAAAAAATTACCTTTATATAATTAAATATTTATTATTATTTTTTTATTTATTTTTATTATTATTTTTATTTATTTATTTATTTATTTTTTTATTTATTTTTATTTATTTTTCTTTTTACAGTCGTTTATTGTTGATAATTCCAAAATATTTTATCGGACAATCTAATTTTGGAAGACACCCATATTATCATCCCCGGGGGGGGGGGGTTACTTTATTGAAATTTTAATTTAATGTCTAAAGAAATGGGAGTGCCTAGGCTCTCTGATCAGCCTCTTCAACTTTCTATTTCTTCAGGCACGTGAATCACGATCGTCGTCATTTTTTCACATCGCGACCCACATAACCTCTCATCCTGTCAGTAAGAAATATTTTTATATTTGCTTATCAAATCAGAATTTGTTCATCATTTTTTTTCTTACGACTCTCCTACATTCTCGTAGGAGATTGAGGGCCACATAGCTGTTGTCTTTTGATTCATTACTTGAGATGCTTACACTAGCTGCTGATTTATTTTTTTTCCTCATTCTCCCTTTCTGATCGAAATTTTTTTATAACATTTTAGATTTGGAAACAAAAGTGTCCGAACACTAGCAAAAATTCCTATGTAAAAAAAAATACACTTCATACTGTTTTGTTAAATAAATCCTTGTCGAATATTGTTCTTAGTCAGTGTAATGAAGTGTACTTTTTTTACATAGGAATTTTTGCTAGTGTTCGGAGACTTTTGCTACCGACTCATTTCATACAGTGGGCGAAATTACTTGAGGGCCATAATTGGTGATCAAAGGAGTAAATTGCATTTAATAATTTTTTTTTTTTTTTTTTTAAGAATAAAACATTTTTCCCCCTAAATGTAAAAATTCATTCCACTGTTGAGCCGACAGTCCTACATTTTTGGTACTTTTCGTACTATTTTTAAGCAGTTTTTACATTGTTTGTAACAATTTGGCATTTCATCAATTGCTCTATCTTGTTTCAAATAAACTATATAATCTGGATTTTTACAACAATTTTGTTCTCGTGTTTGTTTGAACCACTGTTGACATTGTTCCTCCGTAAACAATACTCTCATCTTGAATAAAGTTTTTCAAAGTATGACTCAAGTCTTTATATTAGGACTACTCTTTTTTTACTTTTGGTATTTTTATACGAGTTATTCAAAACCCGTATCCAAACCTACGAGTGGAACACCTTCAAATGCTAAACCCTACCATTGTACTTTCAACTCCACACGGACAAACCATTTTCAGTTTTTAGTGAATTCGAAAGTCGCTTGGGAACATACTATTCCAGAACATTCTTACACCTTTTACTCGGATAAAATTAACAAAAAGAATGCCTGTTACGGTGTTCCATTTGGGAGATCTGTTGTAGCTAAAGGCCAAAGACTTTATGACTACTTAAAGGAAAAACCAGAAATGAATGTGGTTTTAAAATTTCAGGAAAATAGCGACTATACGGTTCAAATTGGCGACATATTTTATTTTACATGCAACAACAATGAGATAAGAGATTTAAAAATGTGTCCATCAGGGCAAGTCTTTCTATATAATAAGTGTCGACCTATAAATTCGTGTACAGGAACACCCAATCAAACACAATTGCCCCACTCTGTTATCACTAAATACATATTATGCAAGGATCAAAAAGAGATTGTAAAAGATTGTCCACACGAAACCTTTTTCTATCACGATCGTTGCACTAATACAAAAAGTTTGAATCTATTGTAAATTTTACGCAAATACACCTTTTCTACTCAATAGCACGACGAGAGTTGAGTGCGTAGCAGGTAAACCTACTTACACGATTTGTGAGCCTGGAACTCAGTTCTTTAATAAGGATTACTGTGAACCTAATATTTGCGTGGGGTTACCGGACGATACAAAATTACCCCTCTCTAAACAACACCTCGAACCTTTCAACTTTACACCTGGTTTCATGACGTGTCGCGAAGAAAAAATTGATCAAAAAACGGTATGTCCGCAATCCTGGGACTATATGTTGACCCAGGGGGATAATTTGACCCACTTACCCATGGTATTTGATGGGCAACAATGCTCCATTCCAAAGTTTTGCGAAAATGTTTTCTCAGACGATCTGGACGTCATGGTACCCATTCATGAGTTTACCAAGTGGGTTCAAAACTGGAACCTATCTGAACGTTACGACACAGCTGTGGGTTACGTGTGTGAAGGGGGTAAGCGAAAGCGATGCCTGTTGGATCCTCACTTGCGGATAGGAAAGCGGTTCAAATCCGAACAGGCCTGCTCTGGTTTGGAAAAATGGCCGATATTCGATGATCCTGGTCGATATTACGACTGCGACACCCAGAGTGTCACATCTTGCGCCCCCACAGAATACTTTAACGGGTTGAGCTGCGCCCCCAAACCGGACGAGGCTTTCTATTTCCACCAAATACCCATGTTTCAATTTCATTCGTTGAACAGGGAATCTTGGATAACTCCTTGGGACTATGATTCTCGAGACACGATAACCTGCGAAGATCCCGAGTCGACTCACGTCAAACCATATAATATTTGTTCTCATCCCGACTGTGTCTCCATGGGATTTCTGTTCCTCGTTCCCGATTTGTCTCTGTTATTACCGCGAGAGAAACAAGCCAAATGTAAATTCTATAGAGACGAATATAAATTGAAAAAAGAACCGGTGACTTTAGAATACAGTTTTTGGAACCAAAAGTTATTCGACGAGGGAGTGGGAGGAGAAGAGGCGTGCACACCCGGTCAAAATCTTCAAACGGGTCATTTTATATGGGATAAAACGGTTTTTGCCACCTGTGACTTCAAACACCCATTTATTTTTTGTCCCTCTTCCCACAACTTGGGAATTATTCCGATCCATCACAACGGTTTTGCTTGTAAAGCACCTGACGAAAATACAGTCTATCATCACAGTGCAGACTGGACTCCATTTACCACCAATGAAGTTCAGCGAATCCGACCCTATGTATGGGACGGTACGAAACAATATATTAGGAGAACGAAGAGGGACCCAGACGAAGAATTACCAGAACAAGGTGTGGAAATTAATAAGAATGAAAGGTTAACACTGCTTACCTATCGACCGGTTTGGTTAGATTTACGTTACAGAGTGACCTATCCACCCAACATCGCCTTCGAATACGATAACACTCATCAACTCCATATAAAAACCTATTCAGAAGATATGAGCTTCCTGATGAAGACACCGGGCGCGACGAAGATAGGTTTAAAATTTCCCCAATACAAATCTATTCCCTATGTAGAATCGTTTGTAGATCACTACCTGTTTTATGGTTAATATAAGAAAGGAATGGAGCGTTCTTTAGCCCACGGAGTATTATTTTATACGTCTTTGTATGCAAACATTGTCTTATTGATCATTGGTATATCGACAGGTCGTTTAATATTTGTACTATTGATACTCTTAACCATTGGTTTAACGGCTTACATGATGTATGTCATTTCTCATAATGAAGAATATTTAAAAAATGTGGGTGAGTGGGCCGAAACAATGTTCTCTACTTATTTGGATAAACTAAAGCAATTGTTTTAATTAACAAATTGAACCGTGTATCTCAAGGGGAATATGAAATTGAACCGCGTTAATGTGGAAACTGGATGAACATCCAGTCCATCAAAAATAAATAAATAAATAAATAAATAAATAAAATAAATAAATAAATAAATAAAAATAAAAAAAAATAAAACGTATTGCTAAAAAAATGGTTTTTTAAAATATATATATATATATATATATATATATATATATATATATATATATATATACGTTTGTTTTCTAAAAAATCATTGTCATCGTGAATTCCATCAAAAACGCTTTTCATTACTTACTCCGAGATTGCGTTCATCTCGCCAACTGGGATGCGACCAGCGAATACATGCTTGTCGACGATACGAATCATATGGACGATCCCGATTTCGAACCGAGGGAACATAAATTCGCCCTCTCCATTTTGAGAATGCTCAAAATATATTTCCAGAATCCACCTGCACCCACTGGTATCACCATCGACAAGGTCGAAGATGCGATTTCCAAGTTGAGACAAAAACTAAAGGCCATCGTCGATTTCGATTCGATATCTCCCGGAGTTCAGACACTGTTGGAGGGAAAAGTTTTGCCACGTAGCCTTTGGCGCGGTCGCGATCGTTATCAAGCATGGGTGATGGAATGTTTGGTCGTCACCGGATGTTTTGTCGGAGAGTGTGCGGCGAAATTCGAAGACGAATGGGAAGGTCTGTTCGATTTGGCTTCCGAAGCATTGATAGAAACTATGAACAATTGCGGTTTGACATACTGTATCAAACGCGATCTGTCTCTCAACAAGGATCCGTTCGGTAAACCTGGGGAAAGAGTGGACGAAGAAGAAAACGACTGGTGTGAATGGACATTCGAACTGACTGAAAAACAGGAGTGCGAATTGTACGATCTGTGTCCCTAGCTCAGAATAAATCTAAAAGATTAAAAAATAAATAAATAATAATAATAATAATAATAATAATAATAAATGCAAATATAATCGTTGTTATACAAACATTTTATAAAATTAAATTTTTAATCGGGTTATATAAAAAGTAAATATAGTTATACAAATGATCCCTTTCATTTTCTACTTCGTGTCTTGCCATTTGTGATGCCAAAAGCACGTTGGTCGGACCATGCGAATCACACCACCTTGGAGAAATCCAGAGAACATAAATTCGCCCTCTCCATTTTGAGAATACTATTTTCAGCATCCACCCACGCCCACGGGTCGCCACCATTGACGCAATCGATTCCTAATTTGAGGAAAAAATTAATAACCATCATAGATTCCTATTCGATATCTCCCGGCGAAAAAGTTTTGATAGATCGCCAATGGCGCGGTCGCGATCGTTATCAAGCGTGGGTCATGGAATGTTTGGTCGTCACCGGATGTTTTGACGGAGAGTGTGCGGCGAAATTCGAAGACGAACGGGAAGATTTGTTCGATTCGGCTTCAAAAACATTGATATTTTTTATGGAAGATTGTGGTTTGACACCTGTCTTACAATACAGATAGATCCATTTGGTAAACCTGGTAAAATCAGTGTGTGTTTGAACTGAGTAAAAAACAGGAACGTAAATTGTACGCAATTTAGTTAAAAAAATCTGTATAAAAAACGTTTCTCCATATAAATATTTTTCATTCTATTATGTTTAGCCAGTAGTCATTGGCTCAATAATTTGATTAAAAAAAGAAAAAGAAACTTGGGCTCAAAGCAAATTAATAAGATGTATTTAAATTATGATAAGTGAAGATATAAAAGTGGAAGGTAGAAACAACAAGAAAAATAATTTAACAATGTTAATAAACAAGAAAGTTCGTTAACACTATTCAAGCTAAAAATTTCAATTATGTTTTTTTTTTTCATCAGCTGGTCGGAAAACAGCTATTAAAAAAACTATGTAGTACTAGCAGGTTTCTGAAGATATGTAGGCTAACATACTCCAGATTGTATTTCAAACAGGATAGTAAAGAAAAACTTATAAAGACTGAAATGGGTTTAATTTTAAAAGCATTTTATTTCTTAAAGATTAAATTTCTATTGCCAAAGGGTTATATTTATTAAAATTTAATTATCTAGATTATTTATATGAAAATGGTAGCACTAACATACCCTCAACCTGCAGCTATTACAGACACCAGGTACACAGATATCCTCATAGTAAAACAATACAATAACTTACAAAAAAAAATTGTTGGTTGGTCGATTGCGTTTGTCAAAACGGAATCAACCAACCAAAAACCTACTTTTTAAAAAAGTTGTTGCATTGTTTTACTATTAGGATAATATCTGTGTACCTGGTGTCTGTAAAAGCTGCAGGGAGGTATGTTAGTGCTAGCACTTCTAGATAATTAAATTTGAATAAGTATCATTCCTTGGCAATAGAAATTTAAATCTTTAATAAAATGCTTTTAAAATTAAACCGATTTCTATAACTTATCCGGACTGCTACGAGAGGATTTTGTTTGAGAAAATTTAGTATTTTAGTTAAAATATATAGAAAAAAAAATCTATTCCAGACTTTCATTATCATTGGCATTCAAACTCCATGTTATTCTATGGAGAAATTTGTTATCAGAATTACTCATTGAACTATTTATTATTATTATTATTATTGTTATTCTATGTTTACTTTCAGATAATTCACAAATGTTAAATTTGTTCTTGTTTTTAAAAAAAAAAAAAAAAAAAAATGTTTCATTTTGAAGTAATAAAACGCAAAAAAGCACTTTGTTCATTTTTTTTTCGACTTTATCAAATGAATATTAAAAATTCAAGAAATACATTTGTTGGGCCGGGGAATTCAATAATTCGAGACTTTTTGATAATGAAAACAAAATAAAAAAAATCATTCCCATAACAGTTTTTCCTATGTAACAAAACAAATTTCAGCTGTGGGCAATGATATGTGAAGAGTCCCTGAGAGCTAGAGAAGTACACAAACATCTCATTTAAATAGATTATTCGACCATCATACATGCAAAAAGTTATTAAAATTTATTATTATAATTTTCTTGTTTTATACATATTTAAAATTTATTTCTATGTTTTACATTAAATCATAATTTCTATATTTCTATGTTTTGTTTATTAATTTCTTTTCTAACTGAATAATTTTTCATATTTTTTTCCAATTTTATTTTACAAAACATTCGTAATTTAGAGACTGAGAATTTCTCTAATTTCAAAATTTTCCGGAAAACTCACATCCCTAGTTGTGATTGTAATAAAAGATACTACATGTACTTGAACTTCAACATATACTTGAACTTATATAGTTAATTTTTCCTTTATTAAATATTATATTTTTACATCCCTAACAACATAGTTGTTACCATAATATATCTCGATTATGATTTCTAATAGACATGATTATTGTCATAATAAACATACTGTAAGTACTTGAACCCATAGAAAATTAATTTTATTATTCTATTTGGTTTAGTTAATTATTTAAATAATTATAATGAAAAAGTCACTTGACATCAATACTCAAAAAATCACTGTTGTCAAAAAATCACAATGTTTATTTAAATACTTATTACAAGATGATATCATACAACACTTGGATTTTTACAATATAGTGAACCACACACAATAAATGATTTATTCCATTATAATATTTTAACCCATTTTTGTTAAATAGTTAGTACAAAAGTACAAATTGTTTTTTCTCTCGTCGAATTGAGATCAACTTTCTGTTTTTTAAAATCTTGATATATTGTTTTAGCTTCTTTTCGACAGTCTATGTGTCCCCATCCGAAAGTTTGTAGCCATGTCGTAATTTGTTTTTGGTAAAAAAATATCTCTAATTGTTTGGTTACCTTCTTGAAAATGCGTTGTTCTACTCCTTTTGCACCTCTTTTCTTGAGTTGTTTTTTTATCATTTCACCCGTCGCTTTTCCCAAAAGGTAGATGCAATCCACAATATACAGTTTTTTACGCATTCTTATACTTGGAATGTTATTTCTTGCTATATGACTATCAAATAAGGTGAAGAGTGCCGAAATTGCATCATTAAATTTCGCATATGGAACTTGATGCATAGGAATTTTCACATATTCAGCCTCATCCAATGAAGCTAATTTACGTCTATAATGAAAAATTGTATAAACAGATTTTAAAAAGTTTCGTTCTTCATTATCGAGATTACATTCCTTTTTCGATAAAAATTCAATGTATTTCAACTGGGGATTAGCCTCATGAATAACATATTGGAGAATAAAACCATACATTAAATTAGGTCGCGATGGTATAAAATTATCCAGTGGCAGCAAATCAGTGAGTAAGGAAATCGAACTTTCCAACGCCATCGTGCGACACAAAAAACGGGAATCTAAAATGGAGTCGAACATTTTATTTAAAAAAAAAAAAAAAAAAAAAAAAAAAATTTCGACTCTGGATTCCCGTTTTTGTGTCGCACGATAGCGCTGGAAAGTTCGATTTCCTTACTCACTGATTTTCTTCCACTGGATAATTTTATACCATCGCTACCTAATTTAATGTATGGTTTTATTTTCCAATATTTTTTTATTTAAAAAAAAAAAAAAAAATTCAAACTATATAAATTATTTATTTCCCCTCTTCTGTTATCTGAGATTTGAGCAATGGGTTCAAAGCTATTTAAACCTGCTCAAGAGTTGGATCATGTCAGAACGGATTACATTTTGGAGAATATTTTTTTCCATTTATTAAGAATGTATTATTTTAATCCTATAACTGCAATAAACGAAAAAGAAAAAGAAGTGTTTCAAAATATAATAAAAACTCTCGATAGTTATAAAAAGAATTGTGAAGAACGTTTGCGAGACGCTTGTGAGCGACTCAGCGACGTAAATGAAGATACGATTGATTCTGTCTTGTCCAGTTTAGCGAATGAAGTTTTCAGCTATGGTATAAACTGGAGCAGGATCATTACCTTTTTCATTTTTGTTGGAGAACTCACCAATTTTTGTATGGGTAAAAATGTACCCAACTCATTTGTGATGGTGACATTTCAATCGTTTTCCCAGTTGGTGAAAGAAAGATTAGAAGCATGGATAATTGATCACGGAGGATGGAATGGTTGTATTCAAGCTTAATTTTTTGTATATTGTGTTTAATAAAATGGATTCAAATGTGCCTTCTTTTGTCCTCCTGTAAAGTAAACACATGCTCCATTCCATCCTCCGTAAATAAAGTATTATGAACTTTAATACGTACAGTTTATATTATGGTAAATTTCACAAAGCTTCCGTTTCCCATTTTAAACGTAACGTCATTATATTTAATTTTGAGTATTCTCCTTACGAAACTTGGATCATTATGAGAATGTTTCCACCTGAAAGTGTATCTATTGATTTTGATAAACCACTTTTATTGGCATTAAAAGCTTTTTTCAAGTCTGACGTACCAGCCTCCGTTGTCTGTAACCGAAAATTTCTATGGACCATATGTCTCGGTAACAATGGCTTGGTTTATCCTGTCAACCGAGAAACTAATACTACCAACACCTTTCAATTTTACGCAACGCCTTACAACGTTTACAACCCAGATGTTGTCTGTCAATATTTACAGGGTAATATTCGACCGACTTACGAGAATGTTTTCTTTTATAAGAATACAGTGTTGTATTTGGATAATCAAGATTTACCTTACCCAGGCGGATCTTATTTCAATGAATGCGAAAAGACAACCTTTTATCGGATATGCTTTTTGTCTAACGAACCAATGGATTACGTAGTGAATTTGGCATCCGAATGGCAATCCCGTCGGGACGTCATGACGATACCTTATATGAGTAGGTTAGTCATAGCCAATCCCAAATTTATAAAGTGTCAACCTATTACGGATTCCGGTTTCTACAGCGGAAACATTCTCTCCACTGGTCAGATACAAAAGATCCTCAGTTCCAAAAAACCCGAACTGCTGATCCAAGACGTGTTGCTATCCTATTATAAAAACTTATCTCGCCGCTCGAATGAAAAATACATAAATGATACCTGTCTAGGTTTAATCATCGAATATCCTTTTGTACTCACGTACGAAGGAGGGCGTCTCCTGGAACAAAAAAAAGATAATTCAAAATTTCTCGCTCTGAGCATTAACGGCAACCATCCAAACCGAGTACTGCACGTCTCTCAACCCTACGAGCGTTACGTGGAATACGATCACGTACCTGCCACCTTGTGGACACCCATTTCGTTTGTATTGTCATCGTTACTCATAGACACCAGCATGAAGAAAGTAACGTTGGATACGGTAGTCATCGGCGTGGTGTACCGGGAAACTTTTTTCTGCTTCGGTCAACCCCTCTTTGAGGGTATACCCACCAAACATCCTGTGTTGAATGGCGATTACCTTTTATCTACCGCCACCATGAATTTGAATGAAGACAGTAACATTCGAGTCATCGAAACTTTCAAATACAATAAAAATTATTCTTTGCGAAGAGTTTATTTGAGGGGGTTAGACACGTGGTGTCTAACAAAATCTGAAGATAGTCATCCGCATCTCAAAAAATTACATTTACCAACACTCGTAGAAGAATGGGTCAATTTTTTCATGGAAGTCGGAGAAAATACGTTCGACGTAAACGTGAGTGTCGTGCGTTTAGCCTTAATGTTATCGAAACACAATTTGTGCTACAATTTGAATGTAGGGTCTGATACTATGTTAACAAATAAAGAAATTAATTTTCATTTGGACGAAGAGGCGGTTCAATTTTTAAATAATGCTCGCTTAGCAAAAACGGTCGAGTCGGAATCCTGGAACTGTGCAATATCGTAAAAAAAATAAAATAAATAAAAAAAAATAAATAAATAAATAAATAAATAAAATAAATAAATAAATAAATATATATATATATATATATATATATCCTGGGTGTATTTTTTTTAACATACCACATTTCTCAGTTTCAAGATGACTGATAAAGTAATTCAAAATAAAATTAATAAAATTCTTCGGTTTTTATCATTACAACCTCATATTTCTCATTCTATTAAAGAAATTTGTGAAATTGTTGGATGTGATAAAAATACAGCTAATAAATGTTTATATAATATGCAGAAATGCTATTTAGTTATAAAAACGAAAGAAAGTAATCCACCATCATGGCAAATATTTAAAAATTATTTAAATTAAAACCTTTGGTAATTACATTTACGATAATAAATATCGTGTATTATATGTGGAAGAACTATTTCTTTATATATATATATATATATATATATATATATATATACAGGGTGTCCAATAAGTTTTCTCATACAATTTAAAACTTAAAATACACAAAAAATGAAGAAAATAAAAGGCTTTTATTTAAAGCAAATTACAAAACAAACATTCAGAAAACCATCATAACAAATATTTAGGGATACTTCCACCTTTCTGTTTTTTTTACCAGCTTTAGTCTTTTCTCGAAGCTATCATATGCGGCACGCATGGCTTGCATTGGGATTTTCATCCCATACTTTATAAATGTTTTTGAATTGTGTTAAATTGCTGCATTTCACATCTTTAAGCTTCGACAACATATAACTCCATGCAAAATAATCTAAGGGGTTTAAGTCGGGGGAGCTGGGAGGCCATTCTTCTTTTGGCAAAAAGTCGGTCAAATTTTCCCGGCACCATTGTTGCACCTTATTAGCTGTGTGGTACGGCGCACCGTCTTGCTGGAAGTAATAATAATCGTCTCTATACATGTTCTGAAGATTTGGTAATAAAACTTTCTCCAAAACTTCCTTCTGATACATTTCTGCATTAATCTTTACTCCCTTTTTAATAAAAACCAAAGGAAGTTTCCCCTTTTTCGAAAAAGCCCCCCATACCATTAATGATGAAGCATTTTGAAATCTTGGCACAGTAGCTTGATTGTCAGGGATATCTTGAATGGATGCCTACCATACTCGATCATTCTGGGGATTGTTGTAGAACGAAAAGTTTCTCATCGGAGAAGAGGATTTCATCACCTGCGTGCCAAGAGAGCAAGGTGCTAACTCTTTGATACCTCTTTGCTTTTGAGGCCTTTGAAATTTCATGTGTTCTTGTTTTTTTTTTTTTTTTGTAAGCTTTATATCTTAAATCATTTTTTAGAAGATTGTGCACAGATGATTTTGAAATCTTGCAACCTCGTGATAACTTTCTAAGAGAGGTCTGTCCATTTCTCCGGATGCGCTCTCTTACTGCTTTGATGACTTTTTCAGTCCGTGCAGTGCGAGGTCTGCCGGATCTATACATGTCCTGCACAGATGAAGTTTCATTATACCTTCGTATCGTCCTATAAACAAAATCACGTTTCACACCTAAATTTTTCAGGTCTCTGAAGATTTTGCCTGCTTTCTGTCCTTCTAAATAATTTTTCCACGATTACCTTTCTATATCCTTTCATGGTTTCTGAAACAAAATGAAAAATATTACAATTGATTCTATTACATATATTCTTTAAAGACACATTGTAAAATAAAAATATTACAATTGATTCTATTACATATACTCTTTAAAGACACATTGTAAAACAATGTTAAAAAACTTTTGATAGACTAGAATTAATAGTTTTTAATAAGACCACATTCAAAATACTGTATGAGAACTTTTTGGACACCCTGTGTGTATATATATATATATATATATATATATATATGCTTTTTCATGCTCAAGTTCGTGATTACAGTTTGGGTGAAGATTTAACTCTTACTAAGTGAAGCTATTTATCTTGAAATTGGCCCAATTATTGGCCCACGTATCCCATGGTTCATCAAAAGAATCACATTTAGCAGGCATTTTGAAGTTATAAACATTATCATCTTTCCAAACCATTGTTTGGGTTGTAGCATACTTTCTATAAGGGTACAAACGATGCACAACAACATCTTTAAAGGTATGCCGCATAATGGGACATGATCTTGGCCTAGGGATTCTCAAAGTCCGACGTATCCGAATCCCATATATTCTCCGGCGGTTGAGACGGTACCTTCTCCGGATTGAACGATTGTATCGCCGACGTCGTTGGTACATCCGTCTCATCCTGCGGCCAGTCCACTAATGGTTCAGAGCGTCGTAAAACATTCAATACATTCATGCACAGGCGTGACGGCTTGCGCGCCACCTTCTGGACAAGTCCAGACTCGTTGAATTCATAACGGTTAAACCGGTCTTCCAAGGCTGATAACATTTTATCTTCAAACAATTCTTCCATTTTATAATTGGAAGTTATGAAGATGGCTTTAGGTCGAATTGTAATTGAAGAACCTTTTATTTCAGCTATAAATGGGTATCTATCACACCATATCTTTAGGTAAGAACCAATCCAAGTTCCATGGAATTTATCTACATCAGACAATAAAACATATTTCTGATTCTTGTATCCATCCCACCACTTGGATAATGGTTTAACATACAGATCATCACCTAAATTGCGAACAGCAAAGTCTTTGCCACATCGCGGTGGACCAGATATCCATATTCCACAGGAATTACTCAGGTGCTCCGTGGAATGAACCACAATACTTTGTAGAGTCGACCTATATCTAAGATACAGCGCCATATCGTATAAATGAACTTATAATACAAAAATTGAGATTAAAGGCCAATTGAGATTAGAAGACAGAAATATCTCATCATCAACTATTTATGAGATTTTAAAAAATCAACAACAATATTAATATATATATATATATATATATAATATAATATAATATAATATAATATATATATAAAATATAATATTATATTATATTAATATATATATATATATATAAGACGAATTAATAGTTAAAAATTATGTATTAAATAAGCTATTAAAAAAATGTCGGTTCTTTTAGAGTGAACTCTTTTTCCTGCGTGACTTTGAGATGCCGATCTCTCAAAAGACATATTTTATCGAAATGGTACGTTTTACAGTTCCAACGAAAAGTTTTCCAATCACCACAATGTCATCATAAAGAGGTACATTGTAATATTTAAAGTCGTTCAAGTTTTCCATGGAAACGTACTTTTTTGGAAAAAACGTTTGCCAGAAAATCATTCATTTGTTCTCGATTTCATGCAGTTCCTTTTTTCGACAGTCATAAGAATTCGATCGCCCAGTGGTAAAAACGTAATGTCGGAATTTCTAAACCATTCAGGAATACTTTCAAAATAGTGCACAGAGAGAATCCTGTCGTCAAAAGACAGGTAACAAGGACAATTGCGCGGGTTCAGATACCAGCCCGGTTTCATAACGCGTGCATGCCTTAAACTCTTATTTATTATTAAAAAAAAAAAGAAAAAAAAAAAAAAAAAAGTTTATAAAAATATTCATAACTCTTTATTCGAAAATTATTTGATCACTTACAACGTTCGATAACAGTGCTTCAACACAATTATTTTCAAACCATCCTGATCTGGTAACAAAGTAATACGATGTCGAGTCTAGATCCATTTTATCCATCGAATGAAAACAGATTATCGCAATCATTAGTGAAACTGACCAGACCTAACAATGATGCTATCGTACCACCTGATGATTCCCATAAAAGTTTATCTTTACCCTATCCTGGACCCTATGGTATGTTACGACGTCACTATCGATTTCCGCGAGATATGGTGAATTTTGTTTCCTCGAATGTTCAAACTGTACATGAACCTGGAGAATCGCAATTGTTTGAAGCTTCGTCTATGATTACAACTGGTCCGGGTGGTGTAGCCGAAACTCGAAAAATACTCTTGGATAGTAAAAGTGGACAACAAAAAACAGTTACGGGTCGTTATATAAATGATAAGGGTCACGTTATTGAAAAAAGTAAAAACATCTACACTGGTGAAGAAAGAGAATCCCACGAATATATGAATTTGAACAACGAGAACGATGTCAAAATGTTTGACAGTGAGTGGGAAAACCTTAATAAGCGTATGTGAACTCCAGTAATATTAGCATTAACTGCTTGTGATTCTTATGAAGACCAGTTTTTATATTATGTACTTAATAAATTATTATGTTATTCCATCTTATGAAGGTCCCAGTTTTTAAATGTACTTAGATGTGTATTAGTCGATTTTGTGTTTTTTAGTTAAATAAATGCGGTGCATATGCACTTCTATTTAAAGTTGTTGATTTTGTGTTTTAAAGTTGTTGTATGAACGATATACTTCCGTGAGGGGTCGATCGAACGTTCATATAGTGAATGCCAATCAACCCTTGGAATGTGTGGAGCAAGAGTTAATAAAAACAATTGCCTTAGTTTAAATTTTATATTAAGTATAAAAATATAGGATTTGTATGTAAAATTAAATATTTAATTGTAAAATTATTATGATCTAACAAATTTGTCAAAAAAAAAACACTCAATCATGAAGAATTATTTTTAAATTTAGATCCCACATATGTATAAGTATTTAAATATTGAAGTTTAATATTGAATTAAACCTTCATTGGCAATGAATGTGGTCATGGAAACAAATCTCTGGAGTGAATTCTATACAAAAAAATTATTTAGGAGGGTTGGGTTTTACGTCGCACTAGTGCTGCGCAGATGGCGACGTTTGAGACACACCCCTAGAGGTGGTCCGGAGACATGCCATCACAATTTTGGTCCTCTACTGAAGGGATGGCAGAAAAAGTAATATTTAGTCTATTATACACAGGGTTCATTTAAAATATATTCTTAATATATATTTTTACTATATAATGAGAGTTATTTTAAACTTGTGATTGTAAAATTAATATGAATAATTGATAATAGTAATAGTTAACTAAGAAAAAAATTGTTAATGCGAGGTGCATTGCTTCCCCCTGGGTGGAGTAAATTTTGTTCTGAATGTATAAGAAGAAAAGATTTGGATAAATGTTTTCCGGTTTTTCGATGAATTTACACACTTTGAGATTTCCTTGCATTTTAATTAACTGAAATTGTCTTCTCAATTTTAAAAAGTGGATTTATTACAAGAAGATACAAAATAAGTTTCGATTTCCGTTTTTTGATGTATTTACACGTTTTAGGAATTTCCTTACATTTCAATTAAGTGAAGCTGATTAAAAAGTTATTATTTCAATTAAATAAAGCTAATTACTTATTTTTTAAAAAGTTGATTTATTATTATATCTTCTGCATTTAAGATTTGGAAAAACTTGTAGGTTTCGATGAATTTACACGTTTTGTGATTTCCTTGTTTTCAATTATTATTATATCTTCTGCATTTAAGATTTGGAAAAACTTGTAGGTTTCGATGAATTTACACGTTTTGTGATTTCCTTGTTTTCAATTAACTGAAACTGACTACTTATTACTTAAAAGGCTTCTGCAAGCATAAGAAGAAAGTAGAAGACGAGAAAATTTAGATTTCTGGTTTTCGATGAAGTTTTGAGATTTCCTTACATTTCAAGTAACTGAAATTCATCTAATTATTTTACCTTCTGCATATTTTAGATAGATTTCCAGTTTTCGATGATGTTACAAGTTTTGAAATTCCCTGAACTTAAACTGAGATTTTTTTTCTTTTTTCTTTCTTTTTATTATTATTATTATTATTATTATTTTTTTTTTTTTTTAATGGACAACTCGTGCCTGTCATCCAACAGGGTTCGCTGCTGTGCTGCTTTAAGTCCGTTTATGAGAAGGCAGTTGTTTTGCTTTGCAAAAAGTAAATTTTGAATACCAGTTGGAAAAACGATATAAAATTAAATCTCATAGTGGGTGTTCCATTTAAAAATTATTTTAAATAAGAATAATAAAAATAGAAAAAATAGCAAAAAAAAAATCCTCTTCCAGATTAATTTCTTTTAAATAAAAGATTACCTTAATTATCTATACTATAAAATAGTTTTTTTTGTTATATAAACTTACAGAATTCTCCAACGATATGGGGTTGTTGTTACTTTTTTGTTATATAAACTAGTTTTTTTGTTGTATAAACTTAATGACAAAAATTAGATTTAAGCTAAAAATTTCAATTATGCTGTTTTCTTCATCAGCAGCAGGTGGGAACACAGCTATTAAAAAGCTATAGGCTAGCATAAAGTTATGATGTGCAAAATACCATCAGCAAGATCCTTTCTCTTTTTATAGGTCTCTTGAAGTGACGTCATCTCTGAGCTCTCTTCATCTCACGCTTAGTGCGTCACGCTAAACAGTTAATTTTTCTAAATATTAAACTAATTCGTACACCCTGTTTTTGAGGGTTCTTTTGGTATTTTATGATACCAAAACTTCCACTGCTTAAAGTTACTAACACAAGCTATAGGATGATTTCTGCCAAGTCATCTTCATCGTCTTTATGACGACCGATACTGTCATATCCGTTGCGATATTTGTTTACTAGGCAAAAATTATATTTAAACCAAATTTTTCACATGCAAAAAAGTCGGGGTCCATATATGAGATCTCATTTTTATCCCTGAAAAAGAATACTCAAACGATAGCCAGATACCTGACGAGGAACAAATTTTTACATTTCCTTAAATAGATCATTTCTTAAAGTTTCCAATAGACATTATTCTTTCGATGATTCGTAAATTCTATACGCTTTCGATGATTCGTAAATTCTATACGCTGTTGCCAAGGTTCGATCATCCGCAATATATTTAAAATCTAACAACATTATAGAATCATAAACCTTTTTCAAATAGTCATATGTTGGTCTGTCGACAGCGGCTAGCTGAATCACCCAACCATCTTTCCAATAATTTTGTCCATAGATCTCGTTAAACTCGAATTCAAAATTCGTGAAACTGATTTCATGATCCAATTTTAGAGAAGGATTTCTCGGATAGTCATCTAAGTGCACAAAATTATATTTTTGATCTTCATCATCCCAGGTAAGACCTATCGTAGATAAACCAATTTTAACAGTATTAAATGGTGGTTTTGTTAGTGTGAGAGTTACATGCCATGGAAGTTGTTTATCTCGATAACGGATAAAAGAAGCATGAACTGTGTAAACGCAGTCAACCATCTTTCACAAGTAAAAAAATGTCTTCTTCTTTTTCAATTTATTAACAACCATCTCAATTTTCAATTTATTAATTTTATTTATTTATTTATTTATTTTTATTTATTTTTATTTATTTATTTATCTTTTTTTTTTTTTTTTACTTTTTATATAGAAA
The DNA here is from genome assembly GCA_963930645.1 of Salticus scenicus. NCBI lineage: Eukaryota > Metazoa > Arthropoda > Arachnida > Araneae > Salticidae > Salticus > Salticus scenicus. The sequence goes on from CAWVNO010001280.1 coordinate 612,048, forward strand.
CCTATTTATTTATTTATTTATTTTTATTTATTTATTTATTTATTTTATTTATTTTTTTTTTATCTTTTATATAGAAACCATCCCAAACACATTAAAATAATAACAATTGGTAAAAGCCAGTACCATGACGACTTCTTTAACTCTTTGTTGACCCATTTCATTTTATTAGTATGTAATTCCTTATATTGATAGGGTATTTGAGGCACTTTAGATTTGTTGGCCAAGTGCACATTTGTCAAGTAATCTGATGGATCTCTGACTAAAGTACCAATTACATTTTCGGGTGAAATTTGGGGTTTTTTCCTCTTATCAGTATAATACTCTCCATCATATAAATTAAATAATATAATTTTTCCATCATTTGTCGTAGCGTAATCGTCTAACAAATGTTTATGTGAAAGCATGAGTGAAATGTAATACTCGTTATTGAAAGAATCTCTTGGATAAAAAGGAGTATTGTCTTTGTCTACTGCATATGTATAGTCTAAAACAACTTGTGATGCAGTATTCTTATTTGTTAATTGCATAGGGTAAATTTCATCCCCTTCTTTAGTCTGGGCGTATCTATCTGGAATTGTGTTGTCCACATAGGTTATATAATATTCGTTTCCGGCATCATCTTTTGGAAAAACGTGTTTACCCTCGCGCGTCCTGGCATAAAATATTGATCCGTCTGACTTTCGAGCGACTCCCTTATCTTCTGGATAATACTCATCTCCGTTGTTTTTTCTAGCGTAATATTGATTACAATCCTTTCCTTCCCCTATTATCGATTTTTCTTTTATTTTTTCGTAAATCTCGTTTCCCTCCCCATCTTTTCGGTACAGCGGCATACCTCTCGCATTCAAGGGACAGACATATTTACCCTTTTTCTGAATCATTGGTAAATTGTATGGATAATATTCATTGTTAAACCGATCTTTCGGATAGTAATCGTATCCTTCTGAGGATTTTGCGTATCGCCCTTCTCGGATCACTTCCCGACCCGTTACATCCTTCGGGTATATTTCATTCCCATCTAAATCTAATTTGTAATACATCATTTACAAATACTTAATTTTTATTCAATGGGTGTTACGAATTTTTGTAAGTTGATGAAATCTCCTTTATCGGAACCGGCGTATTTTGATTCTCTGCTTTTCGATTGCCAAAGTTTTTTATATATTGCGATAGACCATTGTCTCGAAATTTGTGAATCCAAAGTATTTGACGAAATTTGTGAGAGTACGTGGTATCAAGTCAATAACTTGCTAAACCTATTTTTGTCTCACAAATCGGTTTCGAAAGATTTAACCGTCGTACTGTCCTTTGATGGGGAAGGAGTACCCATGAAATGGCCTGCGCAAAGAGATCGTCGTAAGTCTACCAAAGACATTTCCAGAAAATCTTTCTATCGCAACATATTGTTTGGTCATAACACTCTGACTCAAATGGTACAACACTACATAAAGGATAAGTTAATAGAGACTGTAGACAGAGAGTTGAAAGTGATATTATGTGGTTGTAACGTGCCGGGAGAGGGCGAACACAAAATATTTCAAGTGGCCGAAATGTTGCCAGGGTGTGAAAATCCAATAGTGATTAGCGTAGACCAAGATGTATTTATGTTAGCATTTTTGCGACTGAATCGTTACCAGACCATTCAAATATACAGATACGGACATTTTTATCCCATTAAACCCGATATGTTTCCTTATCCGCTTCAACGCCTTATTCATGCATCTTTTCTCTTTGGAAATGACTTTATTCCCACACTGGTCGGTATTACGCCTACCAATGCCTCCAAAATACACGACTCGTTAACCTGTGGCCATGATGACGAAGAACCTCCCATTATACTAGCCACGTTCTTGAAAAACATGGAGAAAAAGATGCGCTTCACCCGAGTCGAATGTGTACAGCGTCTTTTACTCGTCTGCTTTTGGGTAACCTATTTTTGGATTTTGGATTACTATACCCGTCGCCATTTTCCTCAACAATTTTTGGAAAACAGAGTCTACGACGCTTTCGATCGAAACCAATTACTGACGGGCCTGATCGACGAAGAATTTTCGAGAAGTACATACCGCGAGGCAAAAGACATTTATGGGGACATGATCACTCAACCGATTCCCCATGCCGAAAAACACGTGTTTATGGATGAGGAACTCATGAATCGTTTAAAGTCTTATTGGACAGAACCAGAGAATGGGTCTTGTATCGTTTTGAAATTAACCAACTCGCGTTGTAAAAAAAGAGAATTAGAAAAACTCCTAACCATTGGTAGCGAAACACTTCCAAAAAAGGTAAAAATCTAAAAGGTCCGAAAATGACGGTAGCGGCCTCTCGATAGTTTAACCGTCGATCCAGCCGGACGAGTTTGGTGACTGGGTCGGGTGCCAAAACGAGTTCTAGATTACTGTTGAAGACGATGAGGGCTTTCGTCCAATCCACCTGTTGAAATTCGGCCGGATTCATCTTTTCTGCAAAAGGAAAATCGTGATAGACTTTGCACTCCATGATCCGCTTTAAAAACTGAGCCGTGAAAATGACATTTTCCGGATAAGCGAGTGTGATGCGAGACTTGATAAACTTGTCGTTGTAAGGAATCCAGGGAGATTGGAAAAGTAACTGTTCGATGGTGGACATCTTTTCTTAAACAAGATAATGGGTGAGACCTTAGAATCAATAGAAACGCTGGCACGACAAACTCTAATATTTAAAAGGGCAAGGCAAACAAATCATTATTTTGATGTTACAGATGAAACTACTTTTGCAGTCGATGGGGCACTTAAAAAGGAGAGTATAATACAACACTATAGAGACAAATTAACCGAGGAGGTCACACCAAAGGCAGATGATGATTATATAAAGGAATATCATAAAAAGTTTTTAGACTTAGCATTAGCCCGTAGAGCCGACGGAACTTACAAATTCGCAAATAAAACGTTTAAGGAAACCGCTTCAGACGAAGACTTTCAAAAGGAAGTGGTAGCATATTGCACCACACTTATAGCAGGTCACATAAAAAGTCAAACATCATTACCATACATACTCAGTATAAGCGAATATGTAGGAAAGCGTAAATATGAAGCGGGGCTACTTCTGCCAAAAGAAGACAAAAGCGACGATCAGAACCTACTTGGATTACCACCTTTAACAAAATCTCCAAAAACAACTATACCTTCTACATCGAAAGTAAAGGAATTTCAACCTAATGCAGTAGTCTCAGGGGTAACTAACCAAGGAAGCATTCCAAATGAAGGTACTCCTCTTCTTCAAGAACAAAGGGATCAGGGAAAAAATAAAGCTGGAAAAGAGGAACACATTACAAATATGGCTATGGAAGTGATGGCTTATCATATTTTGAAATTTAGAGACTATTTACGCCTATTGCGAAGATTGTCAATCTTTGCTAAGATATTAGTGGGTCAAAAAGAAGAAAGTAAAATCACGTATATAGACACTCAAAATAAACAATTAGTGTTACCCTATTTTCTTGAAAAACATTTTAAAGTTACAGGACCACGTGTGGTGAAGAATTTAAGAATTAGTAAAATAAAATATATACCCAATCAACCATCCTAAATACATATATATATATATATATATATATATTGTTATATATAATAACAATATATATATAATAACAATGCAATGCAATATATATAAACAATTGTTATATATAATAACAATTGTTATATATAACAACCATCCTTTTAAAAAATATAAATTATATATATATATATATATATATATATATAGCAAAATTATTCGAGCACTAGCAATAATCCTTGCCAAAAAAAAGTACACTTAATACAGCTTTGTTAAATAGTCATGTTCTTAATCAATCTAAGAACATGATTCGACAAGGATTTACTTAGCAAATCAGTCTTAAGTGTACTCTTTTAATATAGGAATTATTGGCTAGTGCTCGAATAATTTTGCAGCCATCCTTTAAAAAAAAATATATATATATATATATATATATTGTAATATTTTTATAACAATTGGAAATTGTATTATATTTATATACTAGTATCGCTCTTCCAACTGGTATTCAAAGTTGAGCTTGTTATTTAATCATATTGCATTTGTCTTTTAATTTTTCACCATTGCGAAAGGTAGAAAAAATGGACTTAAATCCATTAGTCATATAAGGAAATTTATTTTGAAAAATTTTTTGGTTAGTGGAAAATTTTTCAACCACCTCACATCATTAATCATTACTAAAAATAATATTTAATAAAGAAAAAATTACTAAATTTAAATATATTTCTAAAAATAATATTTAATAAAGAAAAAATTACTAAATTTAAATATATTCCAAAAACATGAAAAAAAAACGAACAAGAATCATTGGTTTATAAATTTATTAATATAGACATTAGAAACAATACACGTACACAAAATAATATTTTTAGAAACAATACACGTACACAAAATAATATTTTAAAAGAAAAACGTTATTGAAATACTCAGCTTAAAAATTTTTAAACAATATATAATAATTACATTAATTTCATTAGTAAATAAATTGAAATTATTCCAAAAACAGTTTCCTTCACAACATAACATAAAAATAAATGTTTTTCTTCATAAGAATTTTTTTTTTTTTAAATAAATTATTAAAGAAAAACGTTATTGAAATACTCAGCTTAAAAATTTTTAAACAATATATAATAATTACATTAATTTCATTAGTAAATAAATTGAAAAAAAAATGAACTAGAATCATTGATAAATTGATATTAGTAACAATACACGTATAAAAATAAATGTTTTTCTTCATAAGAATATTTTTTTTAAAATAAATTATTAAAGAAAAACGTTATTGAAATACTCAGCTTAAAAATTTTTAAACAATATATAATAATTACATTAATTTCATTAGTAAATAAATTGAAAAAAAAATGAACTAGAATCATTGATAAATTGATATTAGTAACAATACACGTATAATATTTTTAAAAGATTGGGGGAATATATTTAAAATATGTTTGTACTTTACCGTTAACAGTAATAAAAATTTCATCAGGAGGTATAATTTCATTCGATGTCGATATTTTCAATAGAGTTCTGTTTTGAAGACTTAATGAAAAATTTCCCTCATTGTCCATATATTGATTTGATGGACGCATCTGCTCCAATAATCCGGTAGTGTCCATGAAATTATACAATTGCATGCCTGGTTGCTGTAACATGTTCGATGTGTCCATCAAATTGTTGTATTGGTTAACTGGGCGGTGCTGACTAAACACTCCAGAATTCTGATTTTGTCCCTCCATCACATGGTTAACTTGGCGGTGCTGAATACACACTCCAGGATTCTGATCTTGTCCCTCCATCACATGGTTAACTTGGCGGTGCTGAATACACACTCCAGGATTCTGATCTTGTCCCTCTATCACATGGTTAACTTGGCGGTGCTGAATACACACTCCAGGATTCTGATCTTGTCCCTCTATCACATGGTTAACTTGGCAGTGCTGACTAAACTCTCCAGGATTCTCATCTTGTCCCTCCATCACATGGTTAACTTGGAGGTGCTGACTAAACTCTTCAGGATTCTGATCTTGTCCCTCCATCACATGATTTGTAGATTTCGTTTGCAGCTCTGCAGGATTCGGTTCTACAGGATTCTGTTGCTGAATTGGCTCAACATCAGGTTGGCATTGTTGTCTTGTTCTTTCAAATTCTTTACTTATTTTAACATAATTTTTTAAACTCATGTCGACATATTTTTTGATCCAGTCTTGTAGCCTAATTGAGCCCTTCATACGGAAAAACTTAATGACTGGAGATGATCGGGGATCAATTGCAGGGTCGAAATTTTCATTTTTAACAAGACCATTAAACCATAACTCGAGAAATTCATCTAAAGATTCAAATTGATAGCGCACACTTTTCATCACATCTATCATTTCATCAAAACTAAAAATTCTGATATCTTTCGAAGGTTTTAGTTGCTGATAAAGTACAGGTTGAGGTAATAAGTCATTTAAGTATCTTTTCGCATGTGTCTTCGCGAAAGTATATGGATTAAGATATCCAAGAAATCGTCCAACATCTTCTGCTTTCCAATAAATTCGTCCATCCGCACCAACTGCAGCATACAGAAATGGTTTTTGCTTAAAGGCTATTCTGAACCACATGTTAACAGAAGGAGAACTTTGCAATGAGAAAGAAGGCAATGAGAAAGAAGGTATATATAACAATATTTATTAAAAAAAAAAAAAAAAAAAAAAAAAAAAAAAAAATTATATATTTTGCCTATTTACTAAGAACTTATGTAACTACCTGGCAATGAGAAAGAAGGTATATATAACAATATTTATTTTAAAAAATCTTTTGCCTATTTACTAAGAACTTATGTAACTACCTGAGAGTTGCCGTCAAGCTCCGCCTAGTAACCTTGACCGCTTTTCCATGTCTTTTTAATTCGTTCTGCCCAGCAGCTCCGCCTGACCGCTTTTCCACATCTTTTTGATTCGTTCTGCTCAATGGTCCCGCCCAGCGTTTTTCTCCTTTATATCCCTTTCCCTCCTTCTAGACCATTTTCGTGTAATGGATTTTCCTCAGTCAACCTACCGAAACGGCAGAGATCCATTGGATGATATTTGTGATGTATTTCCCAGTTTTCTCAGTGAAAAAATTACCACTTTAAAGACGCCAGACGTTTCCAACGTCTATGAAGGAATGAAGCATGTGAGGCCTTTCACCATTTACCTCCAGGGAGAAAAAATTTATTATAAGAAACACAAATTCACCAAACAATTTTCTAAACATTTCATTGAGTTAGTCAAAGGGGCTTCGTCCTATGAAACGCACAGTGTGAAGAATTGGAGTTATGCAACAACTAAGTTGCAACGTACAACGGATAGTAAAAGGAATATTGACATCAGAACGGGTTTCGTTTTTAAAACAGATTATCTAGTGAAAAATGCATTTACGTTCGGACATCGAAGAGTCAACCCAGGAACTGCTCACATTTTACAGACTCATGTGTCCCCTCTTGTTTTTTACTTTCCTAGGGATGTGCCATCACATATACCAGAAAAATTCTTTATCGCTAAAGAACAGTATTCTTATAAAGAAAGATTTTTAGAGCGTCACTCTACCTATTATATACCCGAAAGTAGTGAATATATTTTATATACTATTCAAAAGACCCTTTTCCGACTTTCCATTATCAACGGGAATAGGCCGAAGGAAAAAGAATGGCTTGACCCTCACATGGCTCCTTCCATCATGGCTCCCTCCTGCAGGAAAAAGCCTTATCAAGATCCTTACGACAAGCCAGCTCCGACTCCCTTTATCCATGACTTGCCATCAGACTCGGAAGTAGAAGAAGAGAAACATCCGAAATGCAGTCGTTCAAGATCTAACCGTCATCATCCTACAAAATCTAACAGGGCCAGGAATGCACGAAGTCGGAGTCCACGAAGTCGGAGTCCACGACGTCAGCCCAGTCCACGACGTCGTCGACCCAGGAGTCCAAAATCTACCCGTCATCCTCCTCCAGTATCCGGCCGTGCTGTTGCTGCCTTCTCTGATGACCCAGTCGCCGAGAAGACACCAGCCCCTTATCGCCTTGGTGAACGAGTATCCAGCTTTGCAGTATCCGACGATCCAGTACCCGAGAAGACATCACCCCCCCATCGCCTTGGTGAACGAGTATCCGGCCGTGCTGTTGCTGCCTGCTCCGATGATCCACTACCCAGCCTTGCCGAGAAGACACCAGCCCCTTATCGCCTTGGTGAACGAGTATCCAGCTTTGCAGTATCCGACGATCCAGTACCCGAGAAGACATCACCCCCCCATCGCCTTGGTGAACGAGTATCCGGCCGTGCTGTTGCTGCCTGCTCCGATGATCCACTACCCAGCCTTGCCGAGAAGACACCAGCCCCTTATCGCCTTGGTGAACGAGTATCCAGCTTTGCAGTATCCGACGATCCAGTACCCGAGAAGACATCACCCCCCCATCGCCTTGGTGAACGAGTATCCGGCCTACCAGAACCTAGCTATACTCCTCCATTAATCGGCCGTGCAGCTGCCAGCTCCAGTGATCCAGAATCCTATCTACCAGGACCGAGCTATACTCCTCCATCATTCGGCCATGCCGAGACACCAGCCCCCGAGCCTCTCTATGCCAGCAGCTTGCAGCCTCTCTACGAGAACATTACCCCCGCTTCCAGTCCCATTTATGTGTACCCAGTACCACCAGACGCAGCTCCCATTTACAAACCCTTTGCCAAGAAGATCCATCAAGTCTCGTCAGACATGGTAAAGCACTACGAAAGTCACATAAAACAATATTACTATAAGCCGGATATAAGTCGCACGCCCCATAGGTCGGAAATAAGTGACAAGCCCCCTGCAAAAGACTGTCCTCAACCGATGGACTTGCGTGTGTGTACCACTACTGATGTGAACCCCTCCCCACAGCCCTCACAAATTGTGTACCACTCAATCCTCTCTCAGGATATTTACCCCTACCAGCCTCCACAAATGGTGTGCCCCTACCCTCAGCTCTCTCAAGACATATACCCCATCTTTTGTTATCCACAGTTTACTCAAAATCCACAGACCTCTGAAAATCCGCAGACCTCTGAAAATCCGCAGACGTCTGAAAAGCCCCAGAACAGTTTTTTCTCTGAAAATCCGCAGACCTCTGAAAATCAGCAAAACTGTTTTTCCTCTCAAGATGAAAATGAATTTATGCAATTTTTTTATCCTTAAAAAGGTATGTTTATAATATTTGTTTTGTTACTGTGATAACATTTGTTTGTTGTAAATAAACTACCATATTCGATTACAAAACCCTGATTAGATGTTATTCTGCTCGCAGAACAGTTTTTCCTCTGAAGATGAAAATATTTTTTTATCCTTAAACGATATGTTTATAATAATTGTTTTTTTAGTGGGATAACATTTGTTTGTTGTAAATAAATAAACTACCATATATTTATTTATTTACCGGTATATTTTTGTGCTTCGTTTCTTTTAATTTATACCATTACTAGCATACTTCTGAATAGATTGTTTCTACTTTAAGATTTAATTATTTAAAAATTACATTTTAAGAGAGCTAATAAGTGATATGTGTTTTGTGCTTCGTTTCTTTTAATTTATACCATTACTAGCATACTTCTGAATAGATTGTTTCTATTTTAAGATTTAATTATTTAAAAATTACATTTTAAGAGAGCTAATAGGTGATATGTGTTTTGTACTTCGTTTCTTTTAATTTATACCATTACTAGCATACTTCTGAATAAATTTTTTCTATTTTAAGATTTAATTATTTACATTTTTAGAGAGCTAATAGGTGATATGTGTTTTATTTACACAAAGTATATCATATATATATATATGGGTCATTCTCCTGAAAGGGTATATTTTATGTCTTTTTGACAATACATCTCATATATATATATATATATATATATATATATATATGGGTCATTCTCCTGAAAGGGTATATTTTATGTCTTTTTGACAATACATCTCTATGTTTATATATATATCTGAAATATTTTACATTTATATTTACCATAATAATGGACTAAATAAGATTAATGTATTTTTGTATATAAATATTGTGATTTTTTTATCAGAGTACGTCAAACCTCACCTCCGTGATCTGTCCCTACCTCTATGTAGTCATACATTTATTTTCTTATTCATTTATAAAATTATTTCGATACTTTTTAATCCTGAATTTTAATTCTTATTCATTTATAAAATTATTTCGATACTTTTTAATCCTGAATTTTAAATGATGCAAATTAAGTATTCTAAGCATTCTTTTCTTTAAATTGAAATAAACAGTTAATACAGCAAGAAAGTTTTGTCTCAAGAACCTTTTTCACCTGCGTGGGTATTTAAGAAAGCTGCTATAAACTGTCACAAAATGGCAGTGACGTTATCAGAGCACATGGTGTCCTGAGAAGCCATAATTTTAATATTAAATTTGAAGTTTTATGATTCTATATGTTTGAAGTAAAATGTTGTGTAAATATAATATTTGTCACCTCAAAGAATGATTTCTGAGTTAAATAAATAAATAGATAAATAAGGAAGCTTAATATTTCAAAAGAAAATAAAATTACACAGGATCTTCTTTTTTCTTTAATGAATATTTGCATTTATGTTGTTAGACATTTTAATCTTGTTCAAATCTTAAAAACAATACATAATAATGATTTTTAATTATAGATGACTATGAGACATGGCACACTTTTAATATAAATAATTTTAGGCATATATGTAAAAGCATTTGAAATAGTTGGGAAAAACAAAAAATCCAAAATGCGTTAAAAAAAAAAAAAAAAAAAAAAAAAAAAATTATGGCGAAAAATTTTTGGCGAGTGTAATCTGAGTTGAAATTTCGGGCCCTGTAATATAAATATATATGTACTCTCTCTTTCTCCCCCTCATACATATATATATATATATATATATATAATATTAAATATAAATCATTTTGTTGCCATACGCTTTAAACGTGCTATCACAAACTATAAATCCAATTTTCTAGATTCAACACACATTGAACCTCCGGAAAAAAGTATCCTAGTAATACAGGGGAAGTCCATCTATTAACAAAGAAAAAAACATTTTTCTATACGAAATATGAAGTATCAGTACTGCGGGCGGATTATGTGCAACTGACAATTTTCGATTCAGCACCCCCTGGTGAAAAAAATTTTATTAACTCAGAGAGATAGTTTTCTGTATCCTTAATACATTTCTCCAGTAAAACGTCTCTTGATATTATTTCATCCGTTACATTTTTGTTTTTAATTAAAATTCCCAAATCCAAATTCACATACTGTGTATATATGGTTAATAATAGATTTTCGCGCATGTTATTAGTATTAATTTTTTGAATAAGTTTTCGTTTCTCTTTCAATTCACTTTCTATTTCTTCGTTTGTGGGAATATGTTCTTGAATATGTTCAAATTTTAATTCAAAATATTTTTTGAATAACACACAAAATAAATTTTGCATCTCAATATGGGACCACGAATTAACAAGTTTTGATTTTTTTTCATCGGATTCCGAATAAGCTTCTGTATACGATCTTTTTTGTAATTTTGATTTTAATTTAATCGACAATCCTTCTTTAGGAGTATTTTTTTCAATATGTAATATATCCAGCCATTCGTTATAAAAATTTTCCCATTCTTGAATTTTTAACGCTTTTACTGCAGTAACAAATGAATCCATAGGTATGTCATTATTCAAATTTAATTCCTGAAGCCATTGTAAATTTGTAGTTTCCCAGGCGCATTTTTTGTACTCGTGATATTTTTTGAAATGTTCGTCAATTTTATGTGGGGGGATATTTTTGAGTTTAACTCCAAATAAACTTTGAAGTGCCTCATCAATTCGGTTAACGACTTTTTTCTGTGTAATATCCTGTAATTGGAAATAAGTTTTCAATTGGTTTGTTTCGCTGAGAGCTTTTTTGTATTTCTTCATTATGTCACTTTCGGTTATATCCGTATATATAGTATTTTCATTTATAGCGATATTAAAATGTTGACCCAATTTCTGTAGTTGTTTTCTTTTTGAAACAGATGATGATGGTGTTTTGGGGGATATTGATATTCGAGAAACGGATACACTCTTTTTACCATATTTTTCTAATACCGTATTCATCCAGGTAGTTTCGTCTTGCAACGTATCTTTGTCGGTGTGACGTTGGAACTCTATTACAAATTCTTTAGCCTTGACCAAATTATCAATATGCGATAAAAACCAATTATCTTCATTTTCAAATTCTGGTGTAAGGTGTCTCACATTGTGTTTTAACCTTTGAATAACAGTATCAATAGTTATATCCGGACTTATTAAACTTTCATAAAAAATTTTTAACGTAGAATAATGTTTCACAAATTCTGTTTTCCAAAAAATTTTGTTCGTAGCAGGAATATTTGGAGTACAACTAATTAAATCATTTATTATAACTTTATTCTCCAGTAATTGCTCACATAAATTAATTACACTATCCAACCACATATCACCTAAATCCACGTTGGAAACAAGTAATAATTGACGCAACATGTGTAATTGCCGCAAAAAAGTCTGGGAATCAAAATTTTTGAAAAAAACAGTAAGGGTATCAAAAAACTGTTGATATTTTCTTAATTTATCCAATAATTCAACAAACCATTCGGAATTTCCTTTCAAACCCATGAAAATTTCAACCACCTGTCGTAATTCAGTCAGTTTAGTAAGGACCGTTTCATGAAAGTCATCCAGAGTCACTTTCCAAAACAGTTGTGTTTCAATTGTAGTGAGATACTTCTGAATCTTTTCATTCATTTCCTTACATTTTTTTACTTGATCAATTACATAATTTACAAAATTTTCATCCATTGGTATAGAAAGAGCTTCGGCAATCTTATTCAGTTGAGGGGAGTGGTGATCTTTGTATAAATCGATGACAGCTTGGGCAAAGGAATCTGGTTGAACACTTACTAAATGCGCTTCATTTTCGATTCGTTGACATTGTTCCTTTACTGAGTCTAACAAAGACTGATCTTTTTTTAATTTCATTATAACATACTCTTCCCACCCTGTTTGATTGGGAAAGGTATCATATAAATACTTCAGTACTTTTTTACATTCAGTACATTGATTCAATTCTAGCATTTGTTTACAGAGATCTTTCTCTCGAGTAATGCAGTGGTCAAGAGATTTTTGAGCATGATCTAATTCCTTTTTCTTTTCTTCCAACTCTGCTTCTAAATTTGCGATTTTGGATTGTTCTAAACTAATAATTAATTTTTGGTCTGATCCGTTCACTTCTGAAATTTCAACATCACTTGAATATTTTATACAAAGCTTCTCATTATTCAATATAGTGAGACTTTGTAATTCATGCTCCATCATCTCGAATTGACGATTCATCATATCAATAATATTACGTGTTTCTTGGCATTGATCTTGCAAATATAGTCTATCCCCCTTATATTTTTCTAATTCATTTGCATATTCCTGGATAGCATTCGTTGCCGACTGAAGTCCAATTTGTAATTGTGTATTATGTTCTATAGATTTTTGTAAGTCTTTTTCATAATGATCTTTGACAGTTCTAATCGTATGATTTGCTTTTACGAGTTCCTCTTTCAAGCATGCGTTATATTGTAATCCATTTTCATATTGCTTTGCCTTTTCAGATAATTCCTCTCCACATTTATTCAAATCCTTTCTACATTGATTCAATTCCTCTTTACATTCATTCAAATCCTTTCTACATTGATTCAATTCCTCGTTACATTCATTCAAATCCTTTCTACATTGATTCAATTCCTCTTTACATTCATTCAAATCCTTTCTACATTGATTCAATTCCTCTTTACATTCAAAGTCATTCGAAAAGTCCATCCTGTCATAATTAATAGAACAAGCGTCTATTTGGCAAAGTTTTAATAAAAAATCTAAAAAACTTTTGCTTCGTAAGAAAATATTCAATTTTTTTTCGATAATAGATTGACTTAAATTGAAAGCTTGAGTCAAGTCATTAGTAAGTTCTTTTTTTAATGTATTCACAGTTCTCAGTGCTATAAGATCGTCTGGATTCTGCTTGGATTTTATGATGTGTTCAACAAGGGTTTTAAAAACCATCTTGTTTCCTCACCGAAAAGTATTTTTGCTACGTGAACAAGATCCATGTACAAAAATTTATACTTTTCGGATGTTTGAATTTGTAACCAAGACAAAATTTCCACTATTTGTTTTTTTTTGATGTGTAAACCGTAAACATAATATTTCAAACTAAATTTTTTCCAAGTTTCTACATTTTTATAAAAGGGTAACCAACAGTTACAGATTACGGAATTAAAATCTCGATAAGGATCTTTAAGTTGAGTTACCACCATCGGTGAAACATATTCCACTTGATAGTTTTTTGAAACTAAAAATAAAGTTCCCATGGGTTCTTCATCGGTTAAAAGCACTTCGCACTGATAAAAATCAGGGGGGGGGGGGGGGTAACTCGTTAGGCATTATTTCAGACCTCTTTAAAATCATATATATTTCTCTCCCGAAATAAGCAGAAGGATTAGAGTAGGTTGTCTTAATAAACGATTCGTTACAAAGAGCGAATACGAAATGAGTCCATCTATTGAATTGTTTTAGTCCATCCCCAGATCTTTTGAAGAACCTTAAATTAGCTATTTCTTCTAATGTAAGAGCTCGGTTCTGTTCTTTAGCTTCTAATATAGTATATAAGCTATGAAAAGCAACTTCTCTTCGGCATTTTTTCATAATATTTGAAAGCGGATTATTCTTAGAGATTAAATATAAAGTCGAAGAATAGAAATAGCTATATACAATTTTATACGGAGTAAACAATGCACGGAGTAAAGTTTCAATCGATCCATCAGGTACACATATTCCGCCCGCAGTACTGATACTTCCTATTTCGTATAGTAAAAAGTTTTTTTCTTTGTTAATAGATGGACACTTCCCCTGTATTACTAGGACACTGTTTTCCGGAGGGTCAATGGGTGTTGAATCTAGAAAATTGGATTTATAGGTTGTGATAGCACGTTTAAAGCGTATAGCAACAAAATGATAACGCTTGAATTTATTTCCAAATACTTCAATATAATCACTGAAATCTTTTTGTAAATAGGCAACGTCCATTGTAAGCTTGTTTGTGATCTATCAATACACAATTCATAAATATTTATTAAAAAAAAAAAAAAAATAAATAAATAAATAAATAAATAAATAAAATAAATAAATAAATAATTTTTTTTTTTTTTTTTTTTACATCCAACCTGGAGTATTATTTATTTTTTGATCAATTTGATAATTACGCCATTCTGTTGGTTCCATGTCATTGTATAGTGTACTCCATGTCAATTTGGTGTAATTTCTATATAATGCATGATTCCAACAAAAAAATAACATGAAGAACCACAGGATTATAAACAACATGTTTCTACCTTTTCATATATCTCTACTTAATAAAAAATGATTGATTCCAAAAAAAAAAAAAAAAAAAACTGTCAAACTTAAAATCTATTGCAAACCGGCTCACCTAATTTTGCAAATTTAGGTAATTGTCTCTTTTTGCGTTTACTTAATAAAGAATGATTGGTTCCAAAAAAACTGTCAAGCCTAAACGTGCTTTATCCGAAAAATCTACTGCAAGCGAAAAAATAATTAAACGCAAAAAGAGAGTATCACCTAAATTTGCAAAATTAGATGAGTCGGGCAGCACAGATGCCGATGGTGATCTGGGGGGACCTCCGGGTGCAGTAGAAGTTCAGGTGACTGGTCCTCAACCTCAGTTACCGGACACAGAAGCGAACGGTCGTGGGGAGGACAAACAACCCCCAGATGGTCGTGAGGAAGAAGAAAAAATGGACAAACAACCCCCAGATGGTCGTGAGGAAGAAGAAGAAATGGACGAGGACAAACAACCCCCAGATGGTCGTGAGGAAGAAGAAAAAATGGACAAACAACCCCCAGATGGTCGTGAGGAAGAAGAAAAAATGGACAAACAACCCCCAGATGGTCGTGAGGAAGAAGAAAAAATGGACAAACAACCCCCAGATGGTCGTGAGGAAGAAGAAAAAAATGGACAAACAACCCCCAGATGGTCGTGAGGAAGAAGAAAAAATGGACAAACAACCCCCAGATGGTCGTGAGGAAGAAGAAAAAATGGACAAACAACCCCCAGATGGTCGTGAGGAAGAAGAAAAAATGGACAAACAACCCCCAGATGGTCGTGAGGAAGAAGAAAAAATGGACAAACAACCCCCAGATGGTCGTGAGGAAGAAGAAAAAATGGACAAACAACCCCCAGATGGTCGTGAGGAAGAAGAAAAAATGGACAAACAACCCCCAGATGGTCGTGAGGAAGAAGAAGAAGAAATGGACGAACCTCAGATACCCATTTCAGTATATAGAGAATATTATGAAAATGGTTATTGTGAACGATTTGATGGGAGAGAGACATATTATGCAAAAGACGAGTTTAAGAATGAGATGTATTATAAAAACGGTGACAACGAGATATATGCTTACAAACTCACTCATATAAATGGAGAAGATCAAAAAGTGGAATATCCTGCCACAAAAGCAGATATTGAAGACGTATACATTTACGATAAAGCTAGAGGGTACCCAATATATCCAGAAAATTTAAAAACTCATGCAATACAGTTTCCATGCGACCCTGTGACACGAGATGAATGTTATCTACCAGATATAAATGGTAGAATCAATTACCCCACAAATAGTCAAGGTAAACAATATTACTGCAAAGATAATCAGGGAGATGAAGTACCCATAGACCAGTTTACTTATGCAATGGATAGAGGGACCGAGATATACCCTAAAAAACACAACGGAGATGAATTTTATTTAGTGTATGCTCAAAACACAAACAAGGAAAAAGCCGCAAACCGAAAAATTGCTGACGAAAGTTTTGTGCCATATTATGCTAAAACAAGGATTAATGATGAATTTTATCCTCGTGTCTATTTACAAAGATAAAAAATAAAAAATAAATAAATAAATAGATGTGTAATTTATTTAGTGTATGCTCAAAACACAAACAAGGAAAAAGCCGCAAACCGAAAAATTGCTGACGAAAGTTTTGTACCATATTATGCTAAAACAAGGATTAACGATGAATTTTATCCTCGTGTCTATTTACAAAGATAAAAAATAAAAAATAAATAAATAAATAGATGTGTAATTTTTTAAATCTATCATTTTAATCATGTAATCATTTTAATCATAACATTGTACCAGATGCTGTCAGAGAAATGTTAGGCAGCAATTCTGATTTAGTCATCTTATTATCTGTGGTTCAGAGAGTAATTTGGAAAGTTAGAACATTGTCATAATCTTAAAAAAAAAAAAAAAAAAAAAAAAAAAACACATATGTGTATATTAAATAAAAAAGGTATTGTATTAAACCATCATTGGTTGTAAAAAATATACATTCAGTTTAGGTCAATCTATTTTTGATGATCTTGTATTAAAAGTGATAACTTATAAATTAATCTTGTTTCAGATATCCAATTAAAAATATATTTACAACCCCATAATTTTAACACTAGTATAATTGCTTGTTGTATACAAGATCACAGTTGAATCTCACTTTTTCCAATAGCTTCTCAGCTTTTTTACAAATTTTTACTTTCTTCTGTATGTAACATAGAGAAAGTAAAATTTCGTGAAAATTTTCGAAATCCGGCTTTCGATGTATTTACACGTTTTGCGATGTCCTGAATACGATTTGATAGTTTTTTACAAAATGTCTGTCTGTCTGTGTGTGTGTGTGTGTGTCGCGATTTTTGTGGACGTTGTATCTACGAAACAATAAACGAAATTTAACCAAACTTGGTATGTAGTTGCACCTTGACATAAACTGTTGCTGAGTGGGGATCAATCGCTCAAATGGTGGCGCTGTGGTGCTGATTAGATTTGATGATCAATCGCTCAACATGTGACGCTGTGATCGCATTTTTTTTTTTTCTTCTAAACCTTTAACATGGCAGTATAAACTATATAATGAGAGTTATTTTATTTTACTTTTTACAAGTCAGTTATTTCAAGCTCCCGGTTTGTAGCATTTGGAAACATGTTTGTAAAAATGCGAGAATGTTTTTTCAGGTATAGTTGTTTCGTCGTAATATTTGTATCGAACTCTATTCAAAAGGCTATTGTACACTGGAATTTCTATATCAGTGCTTTGTAAAAGATATGAAAAGGCTAAAAATCTCCGTAAAATTCGTAAATATTGTCTCATGGACAACATAGCATTTATTTTCTCATCTATTTCTGTAGGTTCATTTCCAGCTTCGCGGAGTGTCATTTCAACAGACTGTCTATTTGTTTTCTGGGAATTTAATTTTCTTTTTCGAGGTGTCTTTTGTCTTGGAGGGCTTAAAGGGTTAGGAATATCTGTACCTGTGTGTTCCTTCAAATAATCTTCATATAACTGTTTAACAATGACTACAGTAGGAGTATTGATTACATCATTCGTAAAAATATTTTTTAATTGTTTTACTCGACGATATTTTAAAAATGATTTTTTTACAAGTGCTTCAACTAACTCTGGTATGTTTCCTTCTGTAATATGCAAAGTGTATCTGGTGAAATCGATCGACATTTCCTTTCTTATTATACCTCTCTGACCGAGATGATTGCATCTATAAGTTTTTGACAAATATATATTAAAGCTCGGTCATTCTTGTCAGGTTTCTTATAGGGTCGAACCTGTATCATTAAATCGTATGAAGTATTCATGTTTATAGCCACCTGATCATCTATCCCAATTAAAAAAATGTCCTCGTTGTACATTTGTCGAATGTGTTCCCCCGCTTTTGAATACCCATACAAGTACATAGCCGTTTTGGACTCCTTACGAGCAAAAATTTTGTACGCGTAATTACGTATGCTAGTTAAATAGCCATTTACAATACGTCTCACATAATCATCCTCCCCTAAGCTCCACAAAATAATACTAACATTCATACATTGAAGCATTTTTATCATATAATCAGTATAAGGACGAACATAAAAGGTATCATTTTCAAATAGGCCCAGAGTTTCATCCAAATCTAGTACGGCAGCAATCATCATTCTTACCTTAACAAAGATGAGACATAATGTTAGCACTACGGACAGAGTGAAGAGCATTATTCGTCACATTAAAAAACAAAAAGTGTATTACATTCCCTATTCATGTGCTTTTCATTTTAACAAACCCTGTTTAACATTGTTAAATAATAATAATTTAGAAAGGTTTCATTGTCTGTATGCAGATTCCGCTATACAATGGAGATCGTACACTATAATCGAATCATGTGACATTCCCGAACATGTTTATGACATGAAAATATTAAATGAAAAACTCGGAAATAATTATGTATTACCATTCGTCGGTCATTTTCGAGAATTATCTGGTTATACAATCTGTATGTTTCAACAGAAAGATAATTTATATTCCCCCGATATCATTTCTAGATCGGTATTCAAAAAAACGGTGTATGCCATGATCGTTTTCTTTGTAGCAGTTTGCAATCGTCTCGGAGGAATTACACCTAGCATAAAAAATTTATCATTTTTGTATACAAGTGCCCATCCTGTATTATGCGATGTTGGTTTGGCTAATTCTTCTAAAAAAACATTAATTGATCGAGAAGAACATTTCAATAATAAAAAGTGGAAAAAATTTTTAAATCGAAAAACAACGCGAGATGTTATTCAATTATTAAAAGCAAGTTTTCCAAACTTTTTTCAAAAAAAGAAAAAAGGGACACAATGTATATTAAATGATGGGGAAGAAGGATTTGGTGATGAAACACACCGACTCGTTTGTAAGAGTACGAAATTGAGTTTATTGGAGGTAATAAAAAAATTCCAGCATTTAATGCCAGATTTACAAATACGATATACAGTCATAGAAAATTGGATTAACGACGAGGAAGAACTTTTCGATTAATGGGGTATAGGATCAAATGGGAGATTATAAAGATAACATATTCCACTGACTGCTTTCCATCTATAACAATGGCTGCTTTCACAAAATATACATTCGCCTATGATGATTGGATCCATACAAATGGAATTTAAATATTCTTTATTATAACTAAACTGAATGTCTGTCCATTTTTTGTAGGAAAAATCATCTACACAGTATAAAATGTCGACATTCATCGTCACACCGCTTCCGCTATACTGGCATTACCTAAGTGTCCATCTTGTGTAACGCTCTTCACTCCATTGGACAAGGTAAATCCATCGATGCACACACATAAAACCGCAGCAATTTTTCTGTGATTGTAAACGGTTTTATTTGGGTGAACAGTTTCATTATCCACAGGAGGGTCCACGGGATCCGGTAATGGGTAAACAGTTTCATTATCCACAAGAGGGTCCACGGAATCTGGTAATGAACGATATTTCTTTCATTTCTCAGCTAAACGTTTAGTCAAGGCTAACATGGAGGATCCTATCGTAATACGGAATTTTGGTCTTTTATGACTCATTTTAATATTTGTAGCGTATAAAAAAGATTAGAAACGAAATCGCATAAAGTGAGGTGGTGGTAGTTCAACGGGTAGCGCTAACGGTGCAGGCTGTTCTGGAAGTATGTCGAAACTTTCATTAAGTTTACAATAGAATCCAAGTATAAAAAAGCAAAAAACTAAAAAACTAAAAAAAAAAAAAAAAAAAAAAAAAAAATGCTAAAGTAAAAGTGGCTTCAAATATATATATATATAATAATAAAATTTGTTATCAGTAACTCAGAGAAACTATACTAAAAAAAAAAAAAAAAAAACTGATCGTTTAAGAAATCTTGCTAAACTTTTGCAGAGGAGTGTATGTAAATTGAACTTTTGCACAGGAGTGTATGTAAATTGAATTAAACTATCATTAGTCTGTCCTAATTATTTAAAATAATAATAATAAATTAAAAAAAAAAATCATTTTCCAAACATTTAATATTGGTCAATCTATTTCGATGTTCTTGTATTAAAAGTAATAATTTATAAATTAATTTTGTCTCAAATATTCAATTAACAAAAAAAAAAAAAAAAAAAAAAAAAAAAAACCTTCCGTAATTCTAGTGTTAAAGATTCCTTTAATTACAAAACTGGCTCGTTCATTTTTTATGAAAATCCTTATGTAAAAGCACAATTTCATTTCTTAAATCGTTTTTTAAGACTAATTTCTAAAATGGGGGGAGCTTTTTCATACAAGCAACAGGAAACAGAATTAATAGCGTAAATAAATAACGAGCTCGATTCTGAATACCAGTTGAAAGAACTCCATATTTCTTTATTCGCTTGGAATAACTAAAATTGAATTAAACTTGAAAAATCTCATAGTGGTTGTTCCATTTAAAAAATATTTTAAATAACAAAAAATTCCACTCACTTTTAGATTAATTTTTTTTAAATAAAATACCTTCATTATTAATACTACCAACTAATAGAACAAATTGGAAAGAGTAAAAATGAATAAAAATCAAAAGAATTTTATTGAAATTAATTCTTATGGTGCTACCCATATCTTTCTTGTGTGATTTTGAAAATTTTTGAACTCAGGTTTTCGATGGATCACGTTTTGATTTAATTTATAAAAAGAAAAAAAAATCAAACTTTTTTTTTAAATGTGTTGTCTCTTTTTTTTCACGCTCATTTATGTGAGAAGCATCGTTTAAGTATGCCGCTAACTCTTTTTGATTTACCTTATGATGTATTGATAAATCTGTTTAAAAATTACATTTCCCTTTATGATAAACTAACGTTATTAGACTCACCCGATTTCCATGAATTGTTATCAGATCCTAATTGCTGGTCAATCCCACGAGACGAATTTTTCGGATTTATAAAAACAATACGCATAATAAAACCGGGTTGGTATCTCGATACTCGCAACGATTTGTGTTATGTATCCGTAGTTGAACGAAATGCAACTTTGTCCATACGTTATTTTAATTATTTGAACATTGGCAATTTAGAAGAAACCCATCCATCTCTAGATGATGTGATAAAGGCTAATAATATTATTGAAACATATTTTATGAAAAAGACAATAGAAGAAGAAATCCGTTGGATATACTTTGATGATTATCTTCACAATACATTCCCAAAATTATATTTTGCAGTCGATAAAATTGAAGATATTCAATTTTATTCTGTATATCATGATACTACGGTTGCTGTGGACCGTTTCTCAAAAACGCTCCGTTGGCCTGCAAGTCACATTTGTCATCCGATGGAATCTGCTTTCAGAGAGTGTGGCAACCCACCCAAGATTTACCCGTTTGAAAAAGAGTGTATTGTATATAATAACAATGCACCACATTATATGATGAGATGGTGGAGAAATGAGAATGAAATAACTAGAAAATGCATTTACGAAGGACAATGCTTCTGTACAAAAGGAACATATAAAGTTTTACCTGTGGAAGGGTATTGGAAAGAATACAAACAATATCATTATAGTATCATCAACAATAATTTTCCTTATGACAAATATCAGTCGTTGTATAATCAATATTATAAAAAGAAATTACTACCTATCGAAACTTTTTTTAAAGAAAGTAAAGGAGAAGAACTGTACAGTAATAAATACAATCCGTTTTATAATCGCTATGAGAGATATGAATTATATAAAGTTAAAAAAGAGATAATTATAAATGATTGTGATACGAGATATTCAATAATCAACGATTAATATTTTTTTTAAATAAATTTTATTATCTACAATATTTTACAATAATGATGAACAGTTATGCTGGTTTAAAATGATATGAATTTTTGCCATTAAAAACATATACACTTGTGGGTGGAATGGCATCCATCCACACAACAATACCATGTATGTCATTGAAAAACGGAGGTTGAAATTTCGCTTCCTCTACTTCCATCACAATTGCTATATAGTTCTGTATCCAGGTATAGAAACTTTCACCTTCTACACTGACCCAAATTTCCGGTATCCCTTTCATTAAAGGTTGTTGAATTATTTTTATATTTGAAAACAAATCTTCATTTGGAAACACCTTCAGTAATTCGGCATGATTTACTAAACGTCTAGTCAGTAAATATCTTTTTAAAAAAAGATGTGGATTTCGTATTACATTTTTTAGAGATTCAGTGTTTTTGGGTTTTGCAATGGATGACTTGTAACCTAATAATCGGTTGACATCCGTAGCTGCCCAATAGAGAGTACCATCTTTACCGATAACTCCCAACAATGTTAAGTTTTCCATCCTCAATCTGAATAACATTGTGAATATCGCAGAAAGACACGAAACGAAATCATATATACCACTAAAAAAAAAAAAAAAAAAAAAAAAAATTATGTATTTATGGTTCCGTATCCTTCCATTTCATTATCCTTAGGCAGTGTGTGTAAAGATCCTATGTGTCCTTCCAGCTCAGTAGTTACCATCCTTAGGCAGTCCTCAAAATGGAAGACTGCTCCGTCTGCTTAGATCCTATTTTACCATTCGGCTTCTTCTCTCTCAAAATATGTGAACATAAATTTCACAAACAATGTATATGGACTTGGCTGGATGGTATGAAACTGACGTGTCCCAATTGTCGTATTGCAGTTAAACATTCAGATTACATAAGATTATTAGAGATTTTTAATTGGACTTCTTACTGCAAAATACATGAAAGAAAATTTTTAAAGCAGAAACTACCTGCAAGTCAATGGTATTTTATGGATGTTCTCGAGTTTTTTGACGAGGGATGGTTAGAAAACGTCGGTGGTCTGACCTTTGAAGACAAAAATCTTGACGTAGCTGCCCGTTGTATCCGGATGTACATAAAATTAGAAGAAATGTTTTGGTTTCACGTTTTAATACCATACAAATGTTACCTAGAATTTTGTGGAAATGTGGAAGAATTTTCAAAAACTAAACCTATTCACTATTTACCCTTTTGGTGTTGGTGCGACAGTGCAGAGGAGAAAGAAGGGCATAAACATTTAATTTTGACAATATCTAAAGAGAGTTATCTGCAGAAAATCATTCCACATCGGACCATCAAATATAGACAAATTCGCTTTCCTCAAGAACTGATCAATACAATCTACTCTGTTAGCAGAAAAGAAACTTTGTGTTATTTTCACAAATGTTATGATCAAAAGAAAGGGAATTATTACATTAATCGAATGTTACCGTCTTCTTCAAAATGGATTTTGTCAAGTATTTATCGTAATGGTTTACATATTTATGTTCGGAAAGCGTATATGGAATTTGATTTAAAAAAAAAAATTCGTCATGCAATAAAAGATGGTTATAATTGGAAGGTGGATACGACCAATTTGGCCAACCATATAAATTTGTCTGACGATTTCGTCATACCAGTGTCTAGACAATACAGTCCTGTGGACTATAAAACAAACCATTTTTTGTATATTGAAAATAAACTTTATTTTAAGGAAGACAAAAACCTTCTCAAACTCGATAATACCAATTGGGAAAAAATACAGATGGATTCTGGTAATGTGACTCATAAACTATTAAAAAAACTAAATGTTTATATGGGTGATTTCCGGGAAACGTTCGATTTACTCAACTATTATGAAAAAGAAAATGAAAATCTGAAAAACGAATTAGAAAAAGTTAAACATGCTGCCCTACATGTAGAGGAAAACCCACTACAAAAATAATGGACGAAATTATTTCAGCGTCAGAAACGACCAGTTTCACCAATTATGAATATGAGTTTAACGAGATCTAGGGACAAAATTATTGGAAAGATGGTTGGGTCTAGCAGCCATAGACCATTACCGCTTTTCTGTTCCTCGTCAAGTATGAAAGTATGTTTATATCCCAGTTTTATAAAAGTTTTACATTATGTACTTTATAAAAAAAATTATTTTATTACATTAAAAATGTTATCTATGTTATCTGTATATACTTTAATACATCATTTGATTCTTTCTGTATTAGTCGATTTTGTGTTTTTTAATTAAATAAATGCAGTTGAAATTTAAATTTTGTGTATTTTTTACAAAATTATAACCTTTTAGCATAGTGAAATTTAAATATTTTTTTAGAGATTGAAATTCAATAAAATTCAATATTTGAATCAGAGAATGAAATTCACTTAATAAAATTAAATATTTGAATTAATTTTTTTTTTGTTTTAATGTTTACTACTAAAAGGTAATATATTTAAAAAAAATGATAAAAGGGGAACCTGACTTAACTAAACCAAATAGATCATAACCAATTAATAAATAATATTTAATAAAAGAAAAATTAATTAAACCAAATAGATACTAAATTTTATGAAAATAAATTAAATACTTTTAAATCTAGTTTTGAATGTTGTTGTGGATAACCAATTTTATTTAGACTGCCATTAAAAAAAAGATCTTTTTTATATACTTTATTAAAACGCAATTATTTACAAACTTCAAAACACAATTGCAACACTAAATACTTTATTAAAACGCAATTATTTACAAACTTCAAAACACAATTGCAACACTAATCATTTACAAACTTTAAAACACAAATCATTTACAAACTTTAAAACACAATTGCAACACTAACAGAGAAACAATATAGCTTATCATTTTTTTAGGAAAGCAGAATAACATATAAAATGACTAAATCGAATATGGTAATTCTTTATTTAGGCTATCGCATCAGATTGTTAAGTTTAAAAAATATTGTATTCATGTCGTTATTACACATTTAATAGCTAAATTTTACATTTAAAACACAAACAGTTAAATATTAAATTATTTAAATATATTGTAATAATATTGTATTCATGTCATTATTACACATTTATAGCTAAATTTTACATTTAAAACACTACACATTTATAGCTAAATTTTACATTTAAAACACTACACATTTATAGCTAAATTTTACATTTAAAACACAAATAGTTAAATATTAAAACATTTTAAATATATTGTAATAACTGCAGACATCATAAATTTTTCAAATATTTTTAATCTAAATTTTATAATTGCAGATAGGACATCATAAATTTTTCAAATACATTTAATCTAAATTTTATAATTGCAGATAGGACATCATAAATTTTTCAAATACATTTAATCTAAATTTTATGACAATAAATTATTTAACACATTCTGATATGAATTTTCATAAAATAAAAACAAAAAATCTCGAACTCAAAAAATCAAGACAAAATATTCCTTTTTTTGGTCCTGAATTTTTAAAGTAGCATAAAAAATTTCTTTTTTTGTTATTTACTAAGGTTTAGGTTTTAAAACTAAATATACACAAATATACTGATACATTTTAATAAACAATTTTAATGTGTAAAATTTTTACTTTCTTCTATATGTAATATAGAGAATGTATTGGATTCGTGAAAATTTTCGACCTCCGTATTTACATGTTTTGGGATGTCCAGAACACGAATTAATAGTTTAAGAGAGTTATTTTAAACTTGTGTTTGTAAAATTAATATGAATTATTGATAATAGTATTAACTAGGAAAAAATTTCTGTGGGGGAAGTACCCCCCAGGGGTATGTAACAAAAGTCCTATATAAAAAAAGTACACTTAATACAGTTTTATTAAATAAAGGATTTTTTTAACAAAACAGTATTAACTTTACTTTTTTACATAGGAATTTCTGCTAGTGTTAGGAGACTTTTGTTATCGACTGTATCTTTCGAACCTTTAAAACGAATGGTTGAACTATAAATCTGTGATAATTTAATAATTTAAAACAAAGTTATCGTTTTTTTTTACTTTGAACACCAAACGAAAAAAAAAATTATATATATATATATATATATATATATATATATATATATATATATATTTTAATGATGCTTCTTGTTAATTTGATTTTTAAAAACGCTTATTATTTCTCATACATCCAAAGTTTGAAATAGAGTATTAAAATAACTAATAAAATATTTTCAACCCCACACGATCTTGTCTTGTGCCGATATATGTAAACAAAATATTTTTAAACAAAATATTTTTTCCTATGTAAACAAAATATATTTTACTCATTTCATTTTTTTTTTTTTTTTTTTTTCAAGACAAGACAGTGATGAATTATTTTGAGGAGGCTTTATCCTTTACACGTTCTACGATTTTGTATGGATATTTCGGCCGTCATCCCTATTTGGTTAAATTTTATTTTGATGCCATTCCAGAATTAGAGTCAGCCTCGGAATTTGAAACCATATTTCAGTATCGAAATCGTTTTTTATACGTTCTGATAGAACCTCCTTTCGATGCGTTCATCCCATCCGACAAATGGACCCTCGTGCTCACCAGTCATTTACACCTTCGTTGGAATTCCCTCACCACTCGAGTCGTTCACTGCCACAGCCTTCCTCTCAACGTCTCTTTACCGGTAAAAGTGTCTTCGGATCAAGAGGCATTTTTACCACCGACCTGTCATCCTTTCACAACTCCTTCTTCGACAAGAATTGATCTTGCCTCTGTGGACAACGTACATGAAGCTTATCTGAGAATTTTAACATTCTTCGACAACCCTTCTTCCAAGTGGTCCATCTCTGTTCGGGAGGGGATGCGCCAGAATCTCTTAAAACGTGCCCCGGAGCTGATGAAAATTTTAGGATAACTTTTTATGTTTAGAAGAAGGTTGTTGCAGTTTAGCTTTTCGTTCAGCGGCCACCAATTTCATTTCTTCTTCTCCCACCATGTCCGCATACAATCCGACACACCGTTGGAAATCACTGTCCTGGTCACACGGTTCGTTACCCTCCAAAGCCTTTTCGATAATCTCTTTTATTTTTTCGGGATGAGTATAATAAGTGTACAAGGTTCTCACCGCTCGATTATGTTTAGTGGGAGTGAAAGCTTCTTGTACGTAAGCTTTGGGATGATTTCCAAGTATACCGTCGACAGCAAACCACCTACACGTTGCCGTTGGATCGTATTTGTACCAACAGCAGGCAAATTTCGTAAGTTCAGATGGATGCGGATTGTCTTTGGCCAAAACCCTTTCGACAGAAATTCGTTCGTCATGAGAGAGAGAAGTTCGTGATTTCTCATAAGCAGACAAAATTTCCTCGTGAAAAACACTGAATGAATCGTCACAATAGTTTGGAGGAACGCGCGTATACTCAAAAATTCTTCTGTATAACCGCTGTATGATGGTTTCCAAGGTAATGTAGGGATTCGTATTTTTATCCACCTCCTGATGAATAGCACGTTGAATGAGTTGTTCGATCGGATTCATGTCCATGACAAGAAAAATAACTTTCTTCTGATATAATATATATATATTTAAAAAAAAAAAAAAATATATATATATATATATATATGTATATATTAATATTGTTGTTGATTTTTTAAAATCTCGTAAATAGTTGATGATGAGATGTTTCTGTCTTCTAATCTCAATTGGCCTTTAATCTCAATTTTTGTCTCACCATCTTTTAATATATATAATTAATTAATTACGTTACATACATGCATATATATATATATATATATATATATATATATATATATATATATATATAAAATAAATATTTAATATTTATTTATTTGTATTATTTGAATTATATTATATATATAATAATAAATCTTTAATATTTATTTTAATTATATTATATAATAAATGTTTTGATTATATATATATATATATATATATATATATATATATATGTGTGTGTGTGTGTGTGTGTGTGTGTGTGTGTGTGTGTGTGTGTGTGTGTGTGTGTGTGTGTGTGTGTGTATGTATATATAATAATTTATTTTAATTATATTATATAATAAATATTTTGGTTTTATATATATATATATATATATATATATATATTTGTGTGTGTATGTATATATAATATTTATTTATTATTACTTTAATTATAATATATAATAAATATTTTTTGATATATAGGGATTTTTTATAATAAATTATAAGAATTTAGCCTTATTTTTCTTTATATAAAACATCCTTTTTTTTATAATGAAATTGTCATAACCTCATATTTTTTATAATCGAAATAGTAACTGAACCAATTACTAATTTATGTTATAAAAAATGTAAGGTTTTGACAATTTTATTATAAAAAATAAAATTACCCCCTTTTTGTAACTTATTGTGAAAATTTCTCTCGCATGTGAACCGTACAAAAGAAGAAATGGCTTGTATAAAAATGTATAACCATGGGACCACAAAAACGGCAAAATTTTTAAGCATTGCAAATTGCTCAATCAATAAAAAATGCAGTTGGGTACCGTTAAACGGTAAAAAAAGTTAAGTACTACAAATTGCTCGAACAATAAAAAATGTTTCGCATGTAGGTACGAAATACATAGAGGGCGGAAAAATGTTTGAGCACTGTAAATTCTTATAGGAATAAAAAACGTTTTGATGTCTGTAGAACAGAAAAAATATTTGAGTACTGTTAACACAACAACCAATAAAAATTAAAAAAACAGTATAAAAAGATTGAGCACTACGAATACTTCTAGCAGTAAAAAATATTCCATTTTTAAGTACGAAATACATGGGAGTGTCGATAAACAATAAAAAAAAGTTGAGCACTGTAAATTCCTCGAACAATAAAAAATGTTTTGTTTGTAGGTACGAAATACATAGGAGTGTTGGAAATCGGGTAAAAAAAGTTGTGCACTGAAAATTCTTCAAACAATAAAAAATACTGTTAACGGTAAAAAGAGTTAAGCACTACAATTTGCTCGAACAATAAAAAATGTTTCGCATGTAGGTACGAAATACATAGAGGGCGGAAAAATGTTTGAGCACTGCAAATTCTTATAGGAATAAAAAACGTTTTGATGTCGGTAGAACAGAAAAAATATTTGAGTACTGTTAACACAACAACCAATAAAAATTAAAAAAACAGTATAAAAAGATTGAGCACTACGAATACTTCTAGCAGTAAAAAATATTCCATTTTTAAGTACGAAATACATGGGAGTGTCGAAAAACAATAAAAAAAAGTTGAGCACTGTAAATTCCTCGAACAATAAAAAATGTTTCGTTTGTATGTACGAAATACATAGGCGTGTCGGAATATTTTCTGAGGGTTCCAGCCCATTTTATTTAATTGGTTATTTCATTCAAAACCAACGCCTTTTCATTATGTCTAATTGGTTATATTCTGCAGAATTCGCGATTCCGATCGGCGCCAAACCATTAAAACATTATTTATTGCTTTGTAGCTGATATGAACTAATCAAACCGCAAATTAAACTTATTACTTTGTACTCCTATTGCTTATTAAATTTATTTCTAGGCCAATAATTATAAAGCTATTTCCAGACATCCAAATACTTAAAATGAATTGCTTATTAAATTTATTTCTAGGCCAATAATTATAAAGCTATTTCCAGACATCCAAATACTTAAAATGATTAACTTGTTTATTTCATATGATCGCGTTGCATTATTTTTTTATGCTATTAAACTTACAGCTTAATCCTTTCATTTATTTTGCAATTGGAATCTAACCAGACTACCCTGAAACTCTGAAAATGATTCCATATTATTCCATTATAATAGAAGGTAAAGTCTCATATTTTAAAAAACATTTATAAAATTTCATGTCTTCTATCACTAAATTGACTGATTTCGGTATCGCAACGCTCGCATCGAGGGGAATACGATCTCCGTCTACAAAAAACTTTTCTTCGAAGCAAAAGGACACTCCGTTTCCTCGCAAAGCATTCACCTCCATGTTCCCAATTTTCATGCCTCCTCTTCGGCTTCTCCCCTTTACGGGCGTCCCCAGCACTCGATCTGTCACCCACGAGTCGGGAGCATACATGTGTTCGCCACTCAGATAGGCTACCGCAAAGTAGAAGGTACGACCGTAAAACGCCTTCGCACCTTCCATCAGGCGACCCTCGGAATTGTGGATGGTGAGGGCGTCCTTCCCCTGTTGCGCTTCCAACACCTGACCCATCGTCATGCGAAACAGACAGTAGGGATTGATGATCAGATCGGGTCGAACGGTGTGGTCCAAGGTGGGCACGTCTTTCGAAACCCGTATTACCCCTTTCTGACCGTGCAGGCTGCACAGTTTGTCCCCCGTACTGCTCTCGTGTTCCTGTTCCACGCTAATCATCAGTTTGTCTTCGGTCAAAAAATGTTGCAACACCCGAAAAGGCGATTTTGCAAAATACAGGCGGTGTTCTTGAGGAGACACAGTCTCCACCCGCACGTGGATCGAGTAAGGCTCCACCTCTAAACGATCTCCACTAATAAATGTGCCCAACAAATCAGACTCTTCATCCACATCGCCGCTCACGGGATAGAATCGGGTCCAGGAGACGGCCTTCACTTTGAATCGGAGTGTGTAAAACCGATACGAGTCGAAAGAGCGAAAGTCTTCTCGCTTCACGATGCAGTCTTCCTGCGTCATGCCCAAAAAACTCATATAGGTAACCGTCACTTTTGGTAAAAGGAGAGTGAAATGGGGAGAGATGCCGTCCTCTACCGGATCCATGAGGGGGACGTGATCGGGGGACGGCACGTGCCGATAGGCCGAGATCGTATCGAGGAAAAACAAGGCGTAGCGGGGATCGGTGGCAAGTATGGCATTTTTGAGCGCATTGAAAGCCAACACGTTTTTCAAAAAGGCATTGTGGTGATAATAAGGGTTCAAGTCGACCAGATAACTATGTTCTTCGTGTCGCTTCTCGCTGTTGAAAAAATACCGGGTCCAATAGAGTTCGTCATAAGGTGTGACCCAAATCCGGGTTTCGGGTAGCCGCTTCATCATCAATCCCATTTTGTATCGAATCACGATAAATTTTCCCCTCTCATAACATTCGATGTGCTTGAAACGATGTTTGAGTTGAAGCAGGTTCATTCTAAAAAAACAAGATCGGCTCACGGGAATGCAAGCTTCGTTCACGACGACGCAATAGGGACTGTCGTGCAGCGGCTCCAAATGGAGACTCTCCCAAAAGACACTCTTCTGGGGGTCTTGATACACAGAATCCAAAACATCACACGTGGACACGACCACGTTCCGCGCCATCATGTTCGTTCTCCCGACGTTCTTCGTCTCGAAGATGCCCAACTTGCAAAACCAACCTTCGTAACTAGGATGAAACGGTTCCAGGAGATACTGATTGACCTTGTTGGACATTTGCCGAATTACAAGGTAAAGGAGAAAAGGATTCAGCGGATAGGTTTGCGACAGCACTTCGCGATAGCAGCCCATACTCTTTTCAATAAAGACTTCTCCATTGTTGCCAATCTCGCGATGACTCTCGTGGACCTCACGTGTCATTTTACCAGCAGATTTACCCTCTTTGAAATAGACGGTCTTTCGGGAAAGGACATGGAGGAGACATCCCGTTTCGATCGAATGGCACACAATCCCCAGTTTGGACTTAGCCGTCTTCCAGTCATGCTCTCGAAGGGGAGCATACAGGTATTTGATAAAGAGTTTGGTGAACAAATGTCCGGGGCTCACCACGATTTTGTTTCCCAGGTGATCAATATCGAAGAGATCGTCGTGATAAATTTGTTTCATGTAGGCCGACAGGTGCACAGGGTAAGGGCAGTGCGAAAAAAAATGGGGGTCGTCAGTCGATTCGGACCCGTCGTTATGGACTACCACCAAATCCCCATATTTTCGGCCTCGAAAGTCGGCCATGTAATAGCTCAGTTCTTTTCCACGATCCTGTTCGTTGTAGGAATACACGCGGACAATTTTTTTCTGAATGACATGCGTGTTGGTAGGATCGTTGGTATAAAAATAGGGAACGTGGCGCAAAAAACCATTAATGATGAAAAAACCTCGACCGATGTCCAATGTTTCGAAAGGAAACTCAGAGGCGGGAGGTAAGGGTTCTTGGAAAAGACGCCTGCCCTCATGCCGAATGGCAAAATCCAGACGCGATCCAATCATCACGGGAAACACATCTTTTAAGTGTTTCTTGGGTTTATAGTAGACTGAACAAGCATAGACCGTTTTTTGTAAAATGTGTTGGTGAATGTCGTCGGGTCCCAAATACTCCAAATGACATTGAAGTTTATGGTGTAAAAAACCAATAAAATTATTGACGTGGGCATCATAATTGCTCACAATGGGCTTAATCATAACCGGGACGTTTAGCAGTGGCATATTTCACGCGCATGAGGTGTACGCGGTCTTCAAAGGTTTGATCGAAGGCACTTTGATACTGGAAGAGTGTATACACACAGAGAGAAATCGTAAACGTCACGACGAAAAGACAATATAAATTTAACTTGTATAAGTATGGTGCATGAAGAGAATACTTATTACCAAAAATGGACTTTAAAAACGATTGATAAGACGCCATAACTTTATATATATTCATTTATTTTTATTTTTACTTATTTATTTATTTAATTTTTACTTATTTATTTATATTTATATTTATTTATTTATTTATTTATTTATTTTTAATATAAATTATATATATATATATTATACACACATTTTTTTTATTTATTTTTTATTTTATTTCATTTTTTAAATATAAATAAGTCATTTTTTATTTTTTATAATCCAGCAGATAACATGTTTGCCGAGGTTGTGTGTATGAGTTGTTATGATGGCTTATTGCTACCTTTGGAAATTGCATTTGCTAAAGATCCCGACCACGTTTATATATTTCAAATCGCTCCACCACCTGAATTTTACAAACAGACTTTGAAAGATACTGTTCTCACAAAGTCTAGAATGTATAACCGAGACCGATTTTTTAATTCCACATGTAAGCGATATAATTCTATTTCTCCAGCCGCTGTTATTAAATTAGAAGAAGCTACCTGGAAAATTCAACTCATATATGAATATCAGTTATTATTTCCACAAGAAACTAAATTATGCGTACGTGGAAAATTTCAATATAATTTTTTCAAAAACATATGTGGATTTCCAAATGTCGAAATAATTAAAATGAAGACTGGTGTACGACGAGTCTTGGGTTGCTCTCATAAACATTCTAAAATCATAAAATATCGTTGCCCTGGAATAGAGGTGCGAACCATGGCATATTATCTAATGTAAAAAAAAAAAAAAAAAATAATAATCATAAAATATCGTTGCCCTGGAATAGAGGTGTGAACCATGGCATATTATCTAATGTAAAAAAAAAATATATATATATATTTTTTTATTTTATATATATATATATATATATATATATTAATTTTTAATAAATGATAACGTTTCTTCAACATGGCCTGTCATTATACTGCTCATATAACATTCGTTTCAAAAAAAGGAATTTGGATTCCTTGGAACATGGCATTTACATCTGTTGACTTGCCATTTGAAACCGTAACTGTTGCTTTACTTACCGATGATCTTACATTTGATTACAAAGATTTATATTATAATTACACTATAAATCATTTTCTTAGATCTGACGATATGAAATTTGATTATTATGCTAATGAATGGGACGTGGAAAACATTATTTTAAAAGTATATGAACGTCACCTGAAGAAAAACAAAAACGATCAAAATATTATTATTGAAGCTGTAGATACACCGACTTATAACTATTTAAGAGAAATTTTACCAAATGTAATTTTTTTAAATTGCAATTCCCAAAGTGAAGATCTCACATTAGCTGCAGCATATCGGAAATATCAAACTCAGTAATAATAATAAAAAAAAAAAAAAAAAAAAAAGCTTAACTGTTGGCTTAAGTTTGAAAAATCTTGAATTTAATTATGAAGATTTGAAATTTTAATAAATTATTATATTACTGAATCGAATCTAGAAAAGGAACTCTTTCATCAAAAAATATTTTATATATATATATATATATATATATATATATATATATATATATAAAGAAAGTTTAACTGTTGGCTTAAGTTTGGAAAATCTTGAATTTAATTATGAAGATTTGAAATTTAATAAATTATTATATTACTGAATCGAATCTAGAAAGGAACTCTTTTAAAGGCATAACTTCATTTGGTGCTCTGAATAATACCAACTTACAATTTTTTGAAAAATATTTTACCAAAAGAAGGAAAAGTGTTTTTAATGACTACAAATTTACAATTTGGGTGAAAACTCAAGATCATAATTTAAAATACAAATTACAACTCAAAATTTGAACTCGTTTAAATGAACACATTCGTGTACAACACTGGTTTTATCCTATGGTGATTTTTCTTCAAAAACTCCAAATAATAATAAAAAAAGAATAAGAATAAAAAACAATTAAAGAGGATTTAAAAACTTTATTACATTTTTACAATATTACATTTTTACAATTAATAAATTTTCACAGTGACAGGGTCCCTTTTAAAAAAAGTCCATGACTTTAATACTTAGTTCACAGTGACAGGGTCCCTTTTAAAAAAGTCCATGACTTTAATACTAGCTGGTGTAATGGTTGCATTACAGAACAGCAATCGATCTCCGAATAAAAAATATTGTGAGGACGGTTTCTCTCCACGCTGTATAAAATCATAGATCCGGAAGAGGGTGGCTCTGTATTTTCTAAATTCCAGCACTTTCGCGGGCTTGGCTCTGTACAGAGTGACGATCACCTCGTCGTCAGCCTTGGCTAAAAATCTCACAGTGATACATTTCTTTGGAGGACAATCGCCCATAGACACAGTTTTCACTTGACTCATAGGGATGGGTGGAGTGTTGGCCAAAACGTGATGCCTTTGAGTTTCTAGAACGTCCATGGACACTATGTAATCCACTTCTGAGTGATTGTCCACGAGTTGGCGAACGACAAAAGGTATGTAGTCGAGACACAGTGGACATTCGACAGCAGGGAAGGGTAAACATTGTTTGTGAACGGCATGAGGACAATGTGAGAAGGTGTGGGGAATTTCTTCCTCGAAAACTTGACCACACAGATAACAGTCCTCCATCGCAAAGTCGAGAATGGTTTGGACGACAGACTGCTATATATTAAAAAAAAAAAAAAAAAAAAAACTTTTGTTACTTTTTAAAGCCTCCATGTCAGATGGCAACAGCTAATTGGATGATCTGCAACACAGCAGGTCAAGATACGCCACTTTGATGATAAAAAAGAACATTGTGAAAAACTGAGGCGTATGAGTTGTACGGAATAATTTTATATCCCTCGTATTTTTTCTTGATGTACCATATCTATATTTTTTAAAATAACAATAATTCAACACAGATATACAACATTGACGAATTCATTTTGTTTAAAATTATCAAAAAATTATTTCAGTATGACAGGACTTTTTATATGTTTTATAACAACATATAAGATTACAAGGGATCTCGTTAACATTGATGTTCTTAATCAGTATTAATTTTTTTAGTTGCTACATTCTCTTTATAATTTTATTAATATTGGATTCTTCCCATCTCATTTTTTTTTTTCAGGTATAGCTAACAATCTCATTTTTTTATGAAACGGGACCTTAAAACACCGTAATCCAAATCAAAGAGTGAGACCATATTCGATGTTCAGATAGTTAAAAAAAAATTTCCTATCAAATTGTTGAGCCGATGACTACTGGCTAAACCCAATAGAATTAAAAAAAAAAAAAAAAAAAAAAAAAAAATTGTATTTAATTAAATGAAATTGAAAAATTTTTTATTGTATTTTTTCAAAGTGTACATCTAGTAATCGGTAATTGCAAGCCTGATTTAGTGTTGTCAAGTGTTCTGCAATTTTTCGCAAAACGCCTTCTGCAATCCAATCTAATTTTTTCTTTTCCGGGGAAGTTAATATGTTTAAATCGTCTTGTACGTCTTCATCCGACTGGAAACTTAATTGGTGATAGGTACCATCTCCCTGTTTATTCATCAAAAATTTTAATCCATCAAATTCTTCTGTACGTTTTTTCATTAAAGAACGCGGCTTATCGACATAGGAAAAACGACGATTTATGGAAGGATCAAATATATTTCTCGCATTACATATGCGACTCGGTGCATCAGTCGAACGTGTTGCACCAATTTCAGCCGTTGTTAAATTATCAGAAATACTGGTTACAAAATCTAGACGTGGAGAAGTAATACCCTTCTCCCTTTTAAGTCTTGCCTCCATATTATCAAGAAATTCGTCAAAAGTACGATCTGATACTTCTTTATAAAGTTTTATATAAGCATTCATCTCATCAGCTGAATAATTTCTTTTATTACCCTGTTCGTCGAAAAGTTTGTCCATTATATCTGGATCTTTACAAAGTAAAGCAGTTCGTACATATATAAAAATATCATCCATTGTCTTAATTTATGGAAATTTTAGAGATGATTTCTCGAAAAGCTTTCAGGCCAATACAATCTGCCAATATAAGTGATCCCTTCACATTCATCATTCGATTTCAAGATGGATTTACAGTTTCCGTCAAAGACAGTGTTGGTCTGCGCATGTGGGCGGTGATCGTTCAATACCTAGAGTTTGAATGGATTGTAGGAAACACGGATCACTGTACTGTCGAACCCGTGAATTACTATGCATTGTTAGGTTTTCGTCAGGGGGACGCTGTGCTCATTCACAACGCAGCCGGTATCGATCAATCTATTTTGTTTTCATAGCTAAAATTAAATCGTTCATCTGTCGAAACGTGAAACGAAACTTGATATATTTGAATATGGAAATGAATAAAAGGGCCGTGAATATGACGAGAGTGAGAACAATGAAATGACCTCGGTAACAAGTGTTTGATTTCGATTCCACCGTTAATATACCAATAGAGTACAACAACCCACCGGCCAACGTTAACAAAGCTAAGGGTTCTAATTGTCCAATTTTTACCATTATAGTGATTGTTTAGCCACGCAAAGCTGCAAGTGTACTTGATTCCAAAATTCGTCGTGCAAAATCAAGGAATTGTCCAGTTCTTCAGCAAAAGATGTATAATTTGGAAAAAGTTGAGCAAAGCTACGGATGCTGTTTTGCATGTTTGTCAACGAATGTTCGTGTAACCAGCCGTGGATCGTCTTCCATGCATGTGGCCAGGTAGGAAATAATTTATTTATATGCTGAGCGACAACTCCCATTTTATTTGTTCCGAGTACTTGATGAAGAAACTTTATGACATTATCGTAAACAACTTTGACAATTTGTTCAGAATTCATTTCTTCCCCTTAACTTGGTTACACACACACACACACACACACACAGGTTGGCAAGACGTGCAAACTGAGGACTATGTGTATACACCGCCAATCGGGGACTTTGCAAATAATTGACTTAAAAGCATATTTTTGATAAATAACTATTAATAAAGCTCATTCAATTATGAATCAGCTTTGATTTTTCTTAAAATTTCAAAATTTCTCAATATTTCTCAATATGTATTTTTACCGTCTAAATGGGGACCTCGATACACCGCAACACACACAGTGAACTTGATACACACAATCAACTGGGGACTTTGTAATTTTACAATCAAATGAGGACATTGACTATGTTGATACACACAATCAAATGAGGACATGAAGATTTTTTTTTTTATGTTATGGTACAATTCACATTATACATGTTGCACATAGTTTAAGAAAATATTTTACAATAATAATAACGCTCAGACTTGCTAAGTGACACTGTGACGATGCACGATGGCGAATTAAACGCCGCATAAAGTTTTCGGGAAAAAGAAATTTGTTAAATTCATTGTAATGAAAGTATTTGTAATTATGTGAATAGTTTTTGTAATACAAGTGAATAGTTTTACTAGTATTTTAATGAG
Source organism: Salticus scenicus (assembly GCA_963930645.1). Taxonomy (NCBI): domain Eukaryota; kingdom Metazoa; phylum Arthropoda; class Arachnida; order Araneae; family Salticidae; genus Salticus; species Salticus scenicus. The sequence continues at coordinate 650,187 of CAWVNO010001280.1, forward strand.
TTTCAAAGTGGCTTCTGGTGATCAAAATACAACTTTATAATTTATTATGAATAAATGAAATTTCGTACACAATATTAAGTATATTGTATTGTAAGCCTGTTGATATTGTATAATTTGAAGCTGAGATTTCTTTGATGTTAAGACATTGCCTCCTAAACTAGATGCCTTCTGCGTGGCTCGGAAACTTGGCACGAGTTCAAACGGTAAACAGCGCCACCTGGTGCAGATTGCGCAACTTTTTTATTCAACTGTCACCAATAATTTTCATAAGTGATATATGATATATATAATCGACGTTTCTTCGATTCTATTCGCCTTTTATGTATATCAAATCACACTTTAAAAATTTTTGGTGGCTGTTGAATAAAAAAAGTCGCGCAATCTGTACCAGGTGGCGCTGCCTACCACAAAGTTTCCGAGCCACGCGGAAGGCATCTAGTTTAGAAGGCTATGGTTAAGATAATTTACAGCGCCCCCTAATGGGAAAAATGTATTAACAGTGTTGTATTGGAAGGGTTTGTTTGAGATTAGAATATATTGCTTGTTTAAGTGAGTGTATGGTTTTCATCATATTTTAGAGTGTGTTACAGCTTCTCTGGCGGTCAAAATACGAATTTATATTCTATTATAAATATTATTTCGCACACATGATTAAGTATGTTCATCACATGATGGGAAATTAGGATTTTATTGTGATAAAATGCTTACAGTGCCCCATAACATCAAGAATCTTAACTGAATGTGTTCTAATGAAAGAATTTGAGTGAGATTAAGATACAGTATGTGTTTAAGTGATTGAATAGTTTTAAAAATAATTTAAAAGTGTTTCGCAGTGCTTCCTGTTGGTAAAAAAAGCAGGTAAGAAAATTGTGCTAATACAAACTGACATTCAAGAACATAATGCAGATTGGTAAACTAACTTATAATATACATCGACAAGCTGAGACGAATACATAGCGGCAAGTTAAGACATAATACACACTGGCAAGCTAGGGCATAATACAAACCGACAAACAACGGCATAATACACACGTGCTGAGATAGGACGTAATACACACTGACAAACGAGGACATAATACACACCTGCAAGCGAAGACTTAATACACAACGGCAATTGAAGACCTTTTACACACAGGCAAATGAGGTCATGATACACACCGGCAAGTCAAGACCTTTTACACGCAGGCAAATGAGGACGTGATACACACCGGCAAGTCAAGACCTTTTACACGCAGGCAAATGAGGACGTGATACACACCGGCAAGTCAAGACCTTTTACATACAGGCAAATGAGGACGTGATACACACCGGCAAGTCAAGACCTTTTGCACCCAGGCAAATGAAGACGTGATACACAACGACAAATCAAGACCTATTACACACAGGCAAATGAAGATACGCACCGGCAAGTCAAGACCTTTTGCACACAGGCAAATGAAGACGTGACACACACCGGCAAATGAAGGCGTGATACATACAAGCAAATTAAGACGTGATACACACCGGAAAGTCAAGACCTTTTACACACAGGCAAACAGAGACATAATACACATCAACTATTTAGGATGTAATGCTCGCCACCAAGCGAGGAAATAATGTACACCTGTAAGGCAGTACTTAATGAACTATAGCCATAACTAGCCGACTAACAGATGGTTCAACAGGTTTTAGCTTCCATGAAGAATAAAAATACTTTTATTGATATGAATAAAAGTCATTGTATATATGATTGTATGTCTTTCATCTCCTAAACCCCTGAACCGATTTCAACCAAACTTGACACAATCAGTGCTTATCACAATGTTCGAAGCACTGCGGGTGTTTAAAAATTTTAGTGCACGCACAATGGGAGGGGGTGAGAAAAAACTCGCTGGAAAACCACACTTTTGTATGTTTCCTATAGTAATAATATATCTAGAAACTTCAAATTTGATATTACCTCTGATTTATAATTTTTTCTAAGTGGATGTTTCAAAAAATTCGAAATTCGAAAAGATGAAATGATTAGTTAACGTTCTAAAACTACGTTTTTATCAAAAATGTTCCGAACAGTGGGAAGCAAGGGAAGATTTCTTCATTACAAGCATTCCTTCGGTGCGCAAATTTACACGATATTTTAAACGCCTTCTAAATCAGTTTATTTTGGAAACTAAAAAGAATAATTCTCTATATTTTCGTGACGTTTTGATTTCTATATAAAATGATTAGTTTTTAACCATTGTCTTCAGAAAACTTTATTATGACTTTCTTCCACATAATCTCTATTATCACCCACCCCAACAGAAAATGGCTGCTTTCTGTATTTATTCTTACCGGCTTCATTTGCTTTCATTTTCTCTGATTTTAAGAAGAAATTAACATTTAATGTATCTTGCTCTTTCTCTAGCTATAATTCCTCTATGACCGATAGAGCTCTAAAAACCAAGAATTCTAAACGTTCTCTTTTTAACTTGAATTACCAATGTTTCAATCATGTAATTTTACATTTTTATTGTTCCTTTTTTTTTTTTTTTTCCAGAGCATGTAAATTATTTCATAATTTGGAATTAATATAATTTTTTAATTCGTCAACAATAATTCGCTTTTCCTAAAAATTCCATTCCAACTGAGAATTGACGTGGTGTTTAATAATACCTAAATTATTTGTTGAAATAGATAGAAGCCTTTTGAAATATCATATAAATAAGCCCACACACAAAAAAATAAAAATAAATAAAAATAAAAATAAATTAAACAAATGCCCGTGATGAAAAGATCTCCAAATTTTCTTTTACTTTCCCTTATTGGTCTCATGGGTATTTTTATTTTTACTATTTATTTATTTTTTAATTTTTAATTTCTAAAATTGACATTATTTCCTCTCCTGTCCCCTCTTCCCATTTGGATTTCTTGAAAAGTCTTTTTTACATTTTAAAAATCTTATTAATATTTCTTCAGCGTCTTTCATATCTAATGTTTGGAAATTACTCACATAACTTTCTCATGATCGGTCTTTTCTTTCTTTCTTTCTTCCTTTCCTTTTTTTTTTTCTCTTTTTTAATGTCACCATTTATTTTTTTTTATTAAATTTATTTTTGATATTTTTTCTGTCCTTTTATATAATTCTTATTACACCAGATCTTTTCCTGATTTTAATTTAGCTTGTCTCTTGGATCATTTTTGTGTGTTGCCGCTTTGCTACATTCTTTCCGACTTTATTTGCCTGACTCAGACTCACAGTTTTATTTCGACCTTAAACTCGGAACATTTGTCGCGATTTATTCCATTTTGTGATGTTTACAGATTTTTTTTTTTTTTTTTTTTTTACTTATTGATATACAGGATTAGTTAAAATAGTCTAATGTGTTTTAAAGAAGTGAGTGGGCGACAACTCGTTGAAAAATTTGAAACATATTTTTATATTTAATAACAACTTAAATATTTCTTTGTTAATGTGCACATAATATTCAAACAGGGGATTGTGGATCGGCGAGGTTGTAGTCTCTCAACCGAAATGTATGTCTTGAAAAATAAGAAGATCTTTAAAGGAATTTTTTAAACTAATTTTAAAGGATTTTAAATTACTCTAGAAATTTTGAAATAAATAACATCTTACACATTAAACTATAGTAATATTCTGCACTAATGTGAATAACGGAAAGAAATGTCAGTAATACACCAGATTACTCTTTTTCTGGTCGGGGGGGGGGGGGGGGTGATTTCATCAATTTTTGAAAATTATGGAGTGGAAGGCTGATTTTTTATACCAACTATGTGAAAAATACCAGAGCCGGGAATAGAAACCGGGACTTCCGCTTGAGCATCCGCACGTGAAGCGGAAGTCCCGGGTTCGATTCCCGGCTCCGGTATTTTTCACATAGTTGGTATAGAAAATCAGCCTTCCACTCAATAATTTTCTGAAATGCACTTTCAGGCTTGAGGAATAAATTTTCTAAATTAGATTTCATCAAAGTTATGATTAAATTTGAATGATCTACTGGCAGCTGACGAGTTCTTTAAAATGTATTGTCCAGGTTTATCCCCAGTTAGATATGATAATATTGAGATCTGACTGTATATTTATAATCAAATTTTTGCCCGTGTTATATAGGCCCTGCTTAAAAGTTGGTTCAAATGTCCACAAGCAACATAGAATTATTTGTATATTTTTTGGCGCTACATTACAGACCATAGGTTGCATTTTAATACTGTTAATTTACATTCAATATAATATTATTAACGTGCATTTTTAGAGTGCTGAAAATGAAATACTTTGAATATATTTTTTAGCATAAATGAATATGTAGATAATTGTATCGTATTTAGTATTCTTAAACTGTTCTTGCTTTGTGTAAATATATATATTAAAGCATAATAACTGGAATTTTTTTTATTTGCACATTTTTACATTTATTTTAACTCCTAGTAGAAATCTTTGAGATTTTGGACAATGAAAGTGATTTTACATGATTTAATTCATTACTGTCTCAGAAACAGCTCATTATTTTTTAACCCTGTTACTGTAAATGCCGTTGTTGGAGATATATCAATTTTTGGACAATCTCAAAGTTATTTTTCTACATTAATTGAATTGTTCAACATATTTTCTTTTATTTCTATGCTTCATTTCCACATATAATAACTTAGTACTTGGATGACCGAGTTCACTCGGTCTCATCGTAAAAATTATTTGTAGTGTAGATACTGTGATTTGCATACTTGCCAACTATCTCATTATGAACCGTACAATTTTTAGTACCCGCCTCTTTTTTCACACCAATAATTTTTTAGAGTAATTTTAGTGTTATTTAATCGTAACAACATTTACAGAAAATTACTCTAAAAATATAGTGGTGTGAGAAAAGGGGCGTTTTTTCAGGGGGCGTTAACAATCGTACGGTTATTAATGAGATGGTTGGCAAGTATGGATTTGTTTTCAGGTAAACATAAATATGTTTATTATTTGTTTGCTCAAGGCGGAGAACGAGTTAACAATGCAGGTTAATATTCCTCGATATAAGGAAAATTCAAATCCAATTATCATATTAAATCTCTAACTACAGTTTATTATCACAATCATTTAAGTAGTTTTTTAAAAGACAAGATTTCTGCTACACATTATTCTAGGACAGCTACGGTTCACTTTTCTAAAAATGATGATAAATGAAGCCGTTTTTAGTTTTAAAAATAACCTCTAACAATTTTTATTTAATCCTTTCAGCAGTTTCTATTTAAAAATAAAATAAATAAAAGGTTATGCGCATTTTTTTGTGGTATGCGGTTTACCAGTGAATACCGTTTTAAATAATTTTAAGGCTAGTAGGCGTAAGTGGTGGTTTGAGTAAAAATCCAGATAACGAAGACCCAAAATCAATCAACATTAAAAAATATAGTGTAGCTTTGAAATTGAGCACAGTTTTAAGGTTAAGTTTCCTGAACAAAAAAACTAAAAGTCCCCGACCGTTGTGGGTGAGCGGGGGGCAGGGGGGGCATGTAAAGGGGGCAATTTTCAGTTTTTATTAAATATCTTGAAAACTATCGCATTTAGAGAAAAAATGTCAATTACAAAATTAATCTAATCTACGTAAAATTTTCTACAAAAATGTATATTACATTTTGTTTGTACGATCAAAAGTTTAGAAGATATAGGGGGATGATATAACACATTTTCTTGAAAAATACTTTTTTGCAATAGTAAAATTAACTAAATTGTGGAATTAAAAGGGTTCTGCTCAAATATTTTCTAATATACAAAACAAATATATACATAGGGAGTAAGGATAATACAGCATGTTTTGTAAGTTTTAAATAATTTTAAGGCTAGTAGGCGTAAGTGGTGGTTTGAGTAAAATTCCAGATAACGAAGACCCAAAATCGATCAACATTAAAAAATATCGTGTAGCTTTGAAATTGAGCACAGTTATAAGGTTAAGTTTACTGAACAGCATACTAAAAGTCCCCAACCCTATTCTGTGTTATTTATTTATTTTTTTATGTTATTTGCAATAGTAATAATCACTATATTTCGTAATTAAAAAGGTTCAGGTTAAATATTTTTTACTCATACAAATAAATATTTGTATATAAATATTTGTATGTGTGTGTGCGCGCAATGCACCAAGTTTAAAGAGTGGAAGTCAAAATATACAAATCGAAAAATTCCACTTTTCTGTAAGATATCCGTAAAATACAAAGCAACGGCTATCACAAAGGATTGCATGGGGAAGCGAAACAAAGGGTTTTCGCTTAGTACTGCAATAGAACGGAGCAAATTCTCCGAATTTTTATCGTTAAAGACTGAAAAAACATGTGGAAGATGTAACTAATGTGTAAAATGCAATACTTATATTTCAAATGTAAAGGTTAAACGAAGGGTAATGGACAGGTTTCGATAAGGATACCCCTTCGCTTTGTAATAAGTGTGCTCTATGAATTGTGAGAACGTTTGTTACATATTCTTATTTCATTTCTCTTACGTTTAGTGTGTATTTAATGTTTCTTCTGAATTTTTTGCGATTACTTAGTGTATCGATATGGCAGAAAAATGTTTAATATGTGAAAATGATATAGTGATTGATGTATGCAACATAAATGAGAAAGGAATAGAGGGATTAGTAAAAGCGAGCATTTCAAGAAAAGATGGAAAAGATGAAATTTTTAGAGGTAGAAAAATGATTGTTCTGCATTCTTCTTGTAGAAAACATTACACAAGACCTCAGACAATCGCAAGAGACTTGAAACTATCTGAATCACGACAACAATCATCCATATACTTTAAAATAAATAGAGAGTTATCTATATATTTATACTAAAATATTGTTAATTTTTTTAATGCATGCTTGCTATAAGTAATTTTAAAGTATTTTAATGTATCATAACATTCACATTTTATGTATTTTATATCTACTATCACTTACAGAGGATTTAAAGAAAATGCAACTTTTAGTATGTTGTTCAAGACACTTAACCTTATAACTGTGCTGAGTATCAAAGCTATAAGATTTTTTTTAATGTTGATCGGTTTTGGGTCTTCGTTATCTGGATTTTTACCTAAACACCACATGCGCCTACTAACCTTAAAATTATTTAAAACGTACAAAACATGCTGTATTGTCCTTACATATTCCCTATGCATATATTTGTTTTGTACATTAGAAAATATTTTATCAGAACCCTTTTAATTCCACAATTTAGTTGATTTTACTATTGCAAAAAAAAAAAAAAAAAAATTTTCAAGAAAATGTGTTATTTCGTTCCTCTATATCTTCTAAACTATTGATCATACAAACAAAATAGAATATATAAATTTTTTAGGAAATGTCACGTAGATTAATTTTGCAATTGAGATTTTTTTTCTCTAAATGCGATAGATTTCAAGATACTTAATAAAAACTGAAATGTGACCCCTTTAAATGCCTCCCCCACCCATGATTAGGGACTTTTAGTATGTTATTCAGGACACTTAACTTTATAACTGTGCTCAATTTCTAAGCTACGCGATTTTTTTTTTTTTTTTTTTTTTTTCTGTTGATCTGTTTTGGGTCTTCGTTATCTAGATTTTTACTCAAACCGCCACTTGCGCCTGCTAGCCTTAAAATTATTTAAAACACAAAACATGCTGTATTATCCTTGCATATTCCCTATATATATATTTGTTTTTTTTACATTAGAAAATATTTGACAAGAACCCTTTTAATTGCACACTTTAGTTGATTTTACTATTGCAAAAAAGAATTTTTCAAGAAAATGTGTTATTTCATCTCCCTATATCTTCTAAACTAATGATCGTACAAACAAAATGTAATATACATTTTTGTAGGAAATTTTGCGTAGATTAATTTTGTAATTGACATTTTTCTCTAAATGCGATAGTTTTTAAGATATGTAATAAAAACTGAAAATTGCCCCCCTAAAATGCCCCCCGCTCAGCCCCCACGGGCGGGGACTTTTAATATGTTGTTCAGGACCCTCTCGGCTATGAGTGTGCAAAACTTCAAAACTACACAATTTTTTTTTCTATTTTTCCTATTTTGACTGGACTTATCCAGATTTTTACTCAAACCGCCACTTGCGCCTACTAGCCTTAAAATTATTTAAAACTTACAAAACATGCTGTATTATCCTTGCATATTCCCTATGTATATACTTGTTTTTTACATTAGAAAATATTTGACAAGAACCCTTTTAATTGCACACTTTAGTTGATTTTACTATTGCAAAAAAGAATTTTTCAAGAAAATGTGTTATTGCATCTCCCTATATCTTCTAAACTAATGATCGTACAAGCAAAATGTAATGTACATTTTTATAGGAAATTTTACGTAGATTAATTTTGTAATTGACTTTTCTTCTCTAAATGCGACAGTTTTTAAGATATTTAATAAAAACTGAAAATTGCCCCCCTTAAATGCCCCCCCCCTGCTCCCCGCTCACCCCCCACGGGCGAGGACTTTTAGTATGTTGTTCAGGACCCCCTCGGCTATGAGTATGCAAAATTTCAAAACTACACGATTTTTTTCTTCTATTTTTCCTATTTTGACTGGACTATTTGTCAGGCGTCTTCTTCGTTAGGTCAATTTTATGTTTTCTGATCACATTAAAAAAAAAATGTATATTCTAATATGTGAAATAGTGGGTAATGGAAGTAGTGTGGTTGCTTCATACTATTTTTTTTTTTTTTTTTTTTTTTTATTTATTTATTTATTTTTTGTCGCAGATTTATGGATAGATAATTTTTTTAATGGTCAAAATATGTTCAGGACACCTGAAATTGTGTAAATATACTGAAAGCTAGAGGTGAAATGTTTTGAATCCAATATTTTTTTTCATCTTGTACAAAGAAAAAAGTAAATAGGAGGATATTTCTACCAATCATAAAGGCTTCGAAAATTTTTACGAATCCAGTATTTTTTTTTTCTTATAAATACAGAACAAGGTTCACTATATCAATAACTTCAGTTTGTGGTTGTACTTTTCGCATTTCTTCTCGAAAGGGGGGGGGGAGAAAGAAAAAGGACAAAGGAGATCAAATGTGAGTAATTTCTAATACAAAGCTTGCAGGAAATGGGAGCAATTGTTTATAAAATTATTTCCAAGCGAAGAAACCACATTATTAGTTACACTTTACACTCAAAGATTTCGCGCCTAATGACGTAAAGGTGCAGCTGACATTTCAGAATGATACATGGACACTGATTATAATTTATAAGCGTTTTTTAGAATTACGATAAAGAGAAATCACGCAGATGTATTCGTATATAATACAAACTTATTTTAAAGTAATATTTTAAAATATTAAAGGTTTTCGCTTATTATAAGATATGCATATGCAATTTTCAGAAATAAGTTCTAGATTAAAAAAAAAAAAAAAAAAAAAAAAATCTGGAGTGAAACAACTACACGACTTTCATTACTTACCGTTGCATGTATTATATGCATTTTTTGGAGATAATATAATCAGAAGACATAAAATTAACCTAAAAAATTAGACACATAAAATTTTTCTCGTAAGATAAAGCTTATACACATGTAAAGATATATAAAATAGATTTACATAACGAATTTAACTAGTATGTTGTGGCCACCACGAGACTTTCTTCTATATTTTCCTATACAAATTCACTCAGTAACAATAATTAAAAAAAAAAAAAAAAAAAAAAAAAAAAGTGGGACTTTGACAAAATTTTGGGTAAAATGTGAAAATTATTCTAAGTTTGTCAAAACACGGAAACCGTGGGACTGACAAAATTGGGGGAAAAATGCAAAATTTTTTTTAAGTTTGTCAGAACACGGAAACCGTGGGAGTTTGATTAAATTAAGGGGCGAAAAAAAAAAAAAAAAAAGGTGGGACTGATAAAATTTTGGGTAAAATGTGAAAATTTGTTAAAGTTTGTCAAAACACGGAAACCGTGGGACTTTGACAAAATTAGGGGAAAAATGCAAAAATTAGTTTAAGTTTGTCAGAACACGGAAACCGTGGGAGTTTGATAAAATTAAGGGGAGAGAAAAAACAAAAACAAAAGATTTTTTTTCTAAGTTTTTTTTCGTAAAAAGTAAAAAAAATCGATAACTTTGTTTTAAGTCATCACAGATTTATAGTTCAACCATTCATTTTAAAGGTACTGACGAGACCTTTCGAAAGATACCCATCTTGAAAATTTTTGCCCTATATCACCCAGTTAAAAATTTAGAAAAAGCGGGATGGCAACGCAACCTGTAAGACGATTTTTACCAAAAGTTGATAGGCACTAATTTATGTCAAGGAGCAACTACATACCAATTTGTATGAAATTCTGTGCAGTAGTTCCAGAGATACAGTTGCCACAAAATTTTGTCACACACACAGACAGAGACAGACATACAGACATTTTCTAAAAATGGTCAAATCGTGTTCTACAGCTCTCAAAACGTAAAATTCCATCAAAAACCCGAGGTCGAAAATTTTTACGAATCCAATACTTTCTTCTAATGAATATAGAAGAAAGTAAAAATGAAAAATGAATTCAGAAGACCTCAAAACTCATAGAAACACAAAAATGTCAAGTTTAAATTTTTCCATGATAATATTGCTCGTATATAATATATGATCGGAAATTAATTATATGTATTCTTTCATCATCCGTAATTTTATAAAGTTAACGAATCGCTCTTTTATTTAATCAGTCACAATACTTTTGTTAAAAGTCTGTTTAGCGCGTCCTTTAAGCATTTATTTATTACGAAATCCAAATTTATCAATTAATTTTTTTACTTTCTTCTATATTCAATAGTTATTCAAATAAAGTTATTGATTTTTCTCATTTTTTTTTTTTCTATATTCAATAGAAGAAAGTATTGGATTCGTAAAAATTTTCGACCTCGGGTTTTTGATGGATTTACACGTTTTGAGAGCTATAGAACACGATTTGACCATTTTTAGAAAATGTCTGTCTGTCTGTCTGTCAGTCTGTCTCTCTCTGTGTGTGTGTGTGGCAAAATTTTGCAGCAACTGTATCTCAGGAACTACTGCACAGAATTTCACACAAATTGGTATGGACCAACTAAATACCAAGTTTGGTAAAATTTCGTTAAAAAAAAAATACGATTTTTTTTCTAAGTTTCTTCTTGTTAAAAGTAAAAAAAATTGATAACTTTGTTTTAAATTATCACAGATTTATGGTTCAACCATTCGTTTTAAAGGTATTGACGAGATCTTTCGAATGATACCCATCTTCAAAATTTAACCCCCCCGGGGGGTACTTCCCCCCCCAGGGGGGAAATCGATGCCCCCCCATGCACAATTTTTCTTCCTAGTTAACTACTACTATTATCAATAATTCATATTAATTTTACAATCACAAGTTTAAAATAGCTCTCATTATGCCCATTTATACGGAATTTTGTCCTATGCTGCCATGTTAAAAATTTGCATAAAATGCGATCACAGCGCCACCTGTTGAGCTATTGATCCCCAAATCATCTGGCCACCAGTTCATGTCAGGTTACAACTTAATACCAAGTTTGGTTAAATTTCATTCATTGGTTCGTGAGATACAGCGTCCACAAAAAAATGATGCAGACAGACACACAGACAGACAGACATTTTCTAAAACCTATCAATTCGTGTTCAGGACATCCCAAAACGTGTAGATCCGTCAAAAAACGGAGGTCGAAAATTTTCGCGAATCCAATACTTTCTCTATATTACATATAGAAGAAAGTAAAAATAGTAAGAAGAAAAAAATCGGTTTAGCCGTTTTACGAAACATTAATTTCCGATATCTAAAACTAATCTACCTAATCAGGATGACTGCTAATTTACCTTTAATAACCGCGTTATAAATAAGAACGGATACCTAAAATGGATTTATGTAACAGTTTTCAAGAAAATCATTAGAGCCGTTTTTAAGATACCGACTTTTGCCAAAAGTTGGCATACTCAATTATTGACTTGAAAACAATAATTACATACAAAAGGATATTTAAAAGGGAGTTAATATGGAGAGTATGAAAGACATTCTTACAGTCGTTTTTAGAGGAACACACTTGTGTTCCTGACTGTTCCTAGTTGAGAGACTTGAAATTGAACTAATTATACAGGACTCTTATCAATTTTCCTCCATACTAGCCAACTATATCATTCGAAAGGACATTGAATAGAGTGTTTGACAACTTGGAAGAAAATGTTTAGAGTCGTTTTTGTGATACAGACTTACGATACCTATTCCGGTTTTCCAATTTTCACTAAAATTTGGAAAATTCATCTGTACACCAGGCCAGTCTCAATTCTGAAATTTCGTAGTTCTATCTTTATTAGTTTCGGAGATATGATAGTCAGAAGATTCCCCAAAAATATATATATACATACACACGCACGCACTGACCAATTGCCAAAAATTACTTTTTTGGACTTAGGAGACCTTAAAACATGTAAATCAGGTGAAAACTCGATATCGAATTTTCGGACAGAATGCAATACTTCTTACAATTATTAATTACGGTAGTCGGGTAATGGAAGTAAAAAACCACAAAAAAAACTTTCTTCTATATCATCTATATAACAGCGTCATTTACTGTCTAACGAGCGCCCAAATGTTTTATGATAGTTTCTCACAAGGAAAACTTCGACTATATATGTAACTTGGTGCGATTTTAACCATATGGAAAATAACTAATAATAAGAAAAATTGTTTGACATAATCATAACTATAATTGATGTAAACTAGAGTCCTGCGTATTGATTTTTTTGCGCTAGATTGAGTCATTTTTTCTGTAAAATTCATAAAATTTTAATTTTTAATTTCAAAACTCTAGAAAAATAAAATGACAGACTTCCATTTTCGACTATAAATATAAACATCTCATTTCAAAGGAACATATTTGATATCTGTCGTCCATGGCAAAATAATAATAATAAAAGATGGCCAAATTATCTCACGAACATATTTAATTCCTTTCAAAAATCATGGTTATTTTAATAAAGTATATTAAGAGAGCAATCAGTAATATATGAAACAATATTTCGTACAATATATACGCATTATGAAAATATTCATCTGGCATGTATGTTTCCGCATTACGTTTTAATCGCCAAATACACAAAATGCGGAGGACGAACGGATATCAAATCTATGCCCATTCCGTTTCTAGAGTTTTGAAATATAAAATTAAAATTTTGTCAATTTGACAGCAAAATAACTTAATCTGACACATGTGCACGATAACTAATTTGTAATTATACCCAAATATGGATAAAATCGGGAAATAATTTTCCTCGATTTTTAATAATTTTTTACAAAACTTGGGGGCTCTGTCCCCTGCTCGCTTCGCCTCCCCCCGACTCACTTTACTTATTAACACATGCAGAGCTCTGCCCGCTTATTCTCGGCTTTCTTTCACTATAAAGGAATATTAATAGTGCATACTACAAGTCAAAAGCAGAAAATTATGGAAATCCTCATATTCAATGTCAAATTTATATATATAATATTTATATATATATATATATATAATTTTTTTATAGAAAGAAATTCATGATATCTAGACCATTTTGCATTACAACTTTAGAATATGACCCTTTTTATTTATTTTTTACAACCTTAGATCAGGACCGCGGTACTCCAGGCGGTAAATCACCGAGCTCGTTATTGGAAGATTTCGGGCTCGGTTCTCAAGCCGGCCAAAGACAACACCCCCTACCGGGTGTTGCCAAAGACCGTTTTGTATACTAATGGTGGCTGGTGCACGTAAAATATGTCGTGGCCGCAATATCCTCCATGTTCCCATCAAAATTATGCCTCTGGGGGCCACCGAAGCGGGGTAGCCATCCCCTTCGTATAGTACCAAAACTGTGGTGGCATGTCTCCGGAACATCCGTACGGGTGCGTCCCAGACCGTCGCCAATTATCCATAGAGCAGGAATGGTGCGACGTCAAACACAACCTACCTAATTATCTACCTACCTACAACCACGAATCCTATTTTAATTTTCCCGGATAAGAAAATTAATTTTCTTAGAAAAAAAGTTGATATTTATTTTCTTCCTTTTTTACATCCATGGTTTCGGGCCGCGATACTCTAGTCGGTAAAGCACCGAGCACGTAATTGGAAGATTGCCGATTCGATACCACTGAGCTGAAGAACAACTGGAGGAAATGCTAGACCGGTTTTCGCGTGCCGTTTTTTGAAGGTTTGTCTTTCGAGCGTTGTATGGCAAAAAGCATTTGATATATTTATATTTCAAAGTAAAATTGTGTAAAGGTTGTCAGTTCGAACAACCATATGCTAAACATGACATTACAATTTAAAATTTTAATTCTTTAAAGATTTTAATAGTAATAGATGACCCGACAAATGTTGCTTGCCATACAAGGTCGGCGAAAGATTGCAGAAAAACTGGCACGCACGAACACTGTGTAAAAGTATTGGAAGCATTTGCTCCAGTTGTTCTTCAGCTCAGTGTTCGATACTTGAGCCGGCCAAAGACCGTCGGGTACACTAATGGTGGCTGGTGTACATAAAATCTGTCGTGGCCGCAAAGTCCTCCATATTCTTATCCACACTATACCTCTGGGAATCACCAAAGCGGGGGGAGGATCCCCTCCGTGAAGGATCAAACTTGTGATAACATGCCTCCGGAACATCTCTAGGGGTGCGTCCCAGACCGACGCTAATTACCCATAGCGTAGTACTCGTACGACGTTAAATCCAACCTACCTACCTACATACGTACAGCCATGGATAATATATTTTCCTGTGTAAAATGACTTCATGACAGAAGAACAACGGCACTGGGAGAAACTTTTTTCAAAATGGCATATAGAGTACCTTCATAAACTTGTCGTTTTTAGTTAATAGTGCTTTTAATTAAAATGATAGAAATTTCTAAGCAGCTGAAATGTCTTCCTTGGAGTATTGGGAACATATTGATACCTCACATGACGCGAAGAACCCTGCCCTCCGCTAGAAGATGCTGTCGCAGACAAAAAAATTTGACGCCACTGACAGTTACTTTTTTTTAATATATAGAGAAATCCTATGGACGATTAAGAAATTTTTTTAATTAGCCACAATGACGGTCAGTGACATCACACTTCGCTTGCGTATACCTTCTGTATATATAAGAAGAAAGCATAAGATTTGAAAAAACTTTTGGTTTTCGGTTTTCGATGAATTTACAGACTGAGATTTCCTTGCATTTGAATTAACTGAAATTGACTACTTATTTTTAAAAAGTGGAGCTATTACTATCTTCTGCATCTATCAAAGAAAAAATTGCGATTTTCTGTTTTCGCTGAATTTACGTGTTTTGAGATTTCCCTGCGTTTCAATTAATTGAAATTGACTACTTATTTTGGAAAAAGGGGATTTATTACTAGCTTCTACATGTATATGAAGAAAGTAGAAGATACAGAAAAATTTCGATTTCCGGTTTTCAATGAATTTACACGTTTTGAGAATTCCTGTCATTTTTATTAACTGAAACTGACTACTTATTTTTTAAAAAGTTGGTTTATTATTCTATCCTCTGCATATATAAGAAAAAAGCATAAGATTCAGAAAATTTTTAAATTTTCGGTTTTCGATGAATTTACACTTTTGAGATTTCCTTGCATTTTTATTAACTGAAACTGACAACTTATTTTTAAAAAAGTGGATTTATTATTCTATCCTCTGCATATATAAGAAAAAAGCATAAGATTCAGAAAAATTTTAAATTTTCGGTTTTCGATCAATTTACACGTTTTGAGATTTCCTTGCATTTTTATTAACTGAAATTGAGTACTTATTTTTTAAAAAGTGGATTTATTATTCTGTCTTCTGCATATATATAAAGAGAAAGTATAAGATGCAGAAAAAGTTTAGATTTTCGGTTTTCGATGAAGTTACACGTTTTGAGATTTCCTAAACATAATTCGATCTTGTTTAGAAAATACCTGTCTTTTTGCGTTCGAACACTGTACTTTATGAACCATTGAACTCAATTTAAACCGAACTTGATATTTGGTTGGACCTTAGTTTGAGTTAGTGCCGATCAGCTTTTGGGTTATATCACCGAACATTGCGATTACCTCTCATTTCAGAAAAAGCTCAGCATTTACAGCTACAGCATACCAAACTTAGTAAAATATATTAAATAAAACATTGCTGATTCACTTTGAATATACACTAACCAATTGCCTCACTTTTCTGGACTCGAGGTACATGTCATCAGGTCAAAACTGGATATCAAAACTAAATTTTTGGCTGAATACAATATTTCTGATTGTAGATATATATTTATAGATTTTCTGAGATATATTAGATGATATAACAATAAATATATATGATTTTTTTTCGATATAACTATAATAGCAGCTAGCTATATTTAAATGAATTTATTTATTTTTTAATGAATCACAATTTTTTTTTTTTTTTTTTTTTTTTTTTTTTTTTTTTAATATATGTATATATATCACTTTATAAATAAAAACTAAAAAGAAAATTCCATTGAAATCACCCTGAACCTCGTTTCGGGTAACCTCTACCAACGACATCGTTACTCCCCCCCCCCCCCTCCCTTCGCGTTGTATCGGATCGAGATTTCCATTGCGCATGCAGAATCGTCTTTTCTGGACACTTCAATTTGGATATTTATCGGTTTACAAGTTGATCTGCTATTACAATTTAAAAATGGCTTTATCTCAGCATCCATTGAACATTTTAGTTATGGCACCATGTAATTTATAGCACTCGCACTGTCTACTATATTACCATATGATTAATAATATAACTAGTATGTTGTGGCCACCACAAGACTTTCTTCTATATTTTCCTATACAAATTCACTGACTAAAAATGATTTATTAAAATTATTATTTAAAAAAAGTTATCTTCCATGATAATGCAGACGATTTCTATATCAGAAAAGTAGTATAACAGTAAATATACAAAAAAAAGTCTATTTTATTCTCAATAATAATAATAATAATAATAATAATAATAATTACAATTTTTTTTTTCAAAGTTTTTTTTCTTTAAAAGTTAAAAAAAAAAAAAAAATCGATGACTTTGTTTTACATTATCACAGATCTATAGTTCAACCATTCGTTTTAAAGGTATTGACGAGACCTTCCGAAAGATACCATCTTGAAAATTTACTCCGCCCGGGGGAGGGCGACGCCCCCACATGCACAATTTTTCCCCCTAGTTAACAACTACTTTTATCAATAATTCATATTAATTTTACAATCAAAAGTTAAAAATAACTCTCATTATGTACATTTATACGAAATTTTGTCCTATACTGCCATGTTAAAAATTTAGAAAAAATGCTATCACAGCGCCATCTATTGGACGATTGATCCCTAAATCTAATCAGCACAAGTTTATGTCAGAGTCCAACTAAATACCAAGTTTGGTTAAATTTCGTTCATTGGTTCGTGAGATACAGCCTCCAAAAATTCGTGATACACACACACACACAGAGAGAGAGACAGACATTTTCTAAAAACTATCAAATCATGTTCAGCACATCCCAAAACGAGTAAATCCATCGAAAACCGGAGTTCGAAAATTTTCACGAATCCAATACTTTCTCTATTACATATAGAAGAAAGTCCCCCCCCCCGGGAGGGATAAATTTTCAAGATGGGTATCTTTCGAAAGGTCTCGTCAATACCTTTAAAACGAATGGTTGAATTGTAGATCTATGATAATTCAAAACAAAGTTATCGATTTTTTTTTGTTGTTGTTGTTACTTTTAACGAAAAAGAAAAAAAAAAAAACTTTTGAAAAAAAAAAAAAAATCGTAATTTTTATTTATTTATTTATTTATTTATTTATTTATTTATTTTTTATTGAGAATTAAATGGAACTACTTCTCTAATATGGAAATCGTCTGCATTATCATGGAAGAAAAATTTTTTAATAATAATTTTAATAAATTATTTTTACTGAGGGAATTTGTATAGGAAAATATAGAAGAAAGTCATGTGGTGGCCATAACATACTAGTTTAGTTAAATTAATTATATCAGACTTCAAGTATAATTATAAAGTATATTTTCTTTGAAAAAATTTCACTGTTACGTAATTCGCCGGTATAACTAAAGGAAGCCTGAACCGGGCTGAAAATAGTATAAAGTACTTGGTCGGATCGAGCTACTCTATTAAAATACATATAAATATATTAGAATAAATGAGGAAAGTTATTTGATGTCATGTGAAAATGGAAAAAAAAAAAAAGAAATAAAAAAAGAAACACAAAAATAAAAAAAAGAAAGAAAGAATCAAAACAAAACAAAGCTTCGATGAAACTGCAATAAGGACGTGGCTGATTTTTGATTTATTCTTCCAAAAAGTCAATGATTCGTCAGTGAATCTGTCAATCTTCTCCACCTCCTGTCAAAACCACGTGGGACACTTTTTATCTGTTTTCAGCCGGCATCGGAATTTTTTTTAAGTGAAGAAGGCCAAGGAGGAAATTTGAGGGGATTTGTGCCCAGAAAACAAAAGAAAATCCATAAAAACAATCTGTTTCTGTTTCTGTTTCTTTTCTTTTTTTTTTTTTTTTTTATTCGCAATATTTCTTTTATTTTTTACATATTCCAGCTTCCAGTTTGTCATTTTCTTACCAAAACACCCCAAATAATAAAAATTATGCAGTGATTTTTTTTCAAAATGTTGGTGAGTGGAGTAAAATCTCAAAGCCTTCGCAAGAAAGTTTGACTGATTCACTTTTCGACGTGATGTTTGCTTTCAGTAACTCCCACCTTAAATGTTTTGGGCAGTAAAACATGAACAGTAAAATATCCTCCTTTGACACGTGTTAAAGATTACCACGCAAAATCACCACCGTCAAGAACACCGAAGTTCACTCTCTTATCGCAAATCTTCTACTAAAGGTAGACAATGACTAACGACTACAAGAAAAATAACCTTTAACATGTGTCAAAGCAAGAGATTTTACTGTTCATGATTTACTGCCCAAAACATTTAACGTGGGAGTTATTGAAAGCAAACGTCGTACAGTGAATCAGTCAAACTTTCTTGCGGGGGCTTTGAAGCTTTACTCCACTCACCAACATTTTGAAAAAAAATTTCATTGTATAATTTTTATTATTTTGGGTGTTTTGGTAAGAAAATGGCAAACGGGAAGCTGGAATATGTAAAAAAATAAGAGAAATATTGCGAAAAAGAAAAAGAAACAGACACCGATTGTTTTTATTGATTTTCTTTTGTTTGCTGAGCACAAAGCCCCTCAAATTTCCTCCTTACTACAAATGTTCGTGTTTTAGAACTTTCTACCTCTGTAGCTCTTTAGGTCAGAAGACATTTAACGTTTAAAATAATCATCGGTCCTCTCCAAATCAAACTGATGGATATAAAATTACCAAACAATGATAAAAATGAGGGAGGGGGGTGTATCTAGAAAACGGTGGGTGATTGGGCAAAATGGTGGTCATATTCGGATTCAGGAGGTTATTTTACATAAGAATACGCTGAAATGGTATCAGAGGCAATTTTCATGCCGATCAGTGTCATATATTTTTAAAATATCTGTTGTAAAAGTAAAAAAAAAAAAAAAAAAAAAAAAAAAAAAAAAAACTGAAAGAAAAATCGGGATTAAGTTTAACATTTGAAGGCAAAGGCATCTTTATCTATCTGTAATGAATCCTTAACACCCTTTTTCGATACTTTTTTCTTTTTTATTGTTGAAATTTTTTATTTTTTCCAAAGCTTACTTTAGAGAAAAATGAATAATTATTATTAAAACAAAACAAAAAAAGAAATATTTACGGTAAACTTATGTAAAATTTGATCAATATTCGATAATGGACATGCCCTTCAAATTTTAAGTTTATTTTTTTATTTCTTTGGAAATTATACGCAAATGAAAAATCATCGTTTAGAATTTGTTGAGGAGTCCTGATCCTCCCCCCTCGTAGTATTGTAAACTACATTCTACATCGCATGTTTTAAAGTAATGTTTTCTCTTTCCTTTAAGTATGCGCGCCATCCTGTTTAGTTATTGAAAACAGTCTCGTTAAACAGGTTGTGAAATGATAAGAAAAATGCTAGGGGTCAGTGAGGTGAAAGTCGATCCCTCAGTTTGGTGAGTGATGAGATTCAGAGAGAAGAGAAAAATTTTAGATAAAGATAAAACAGAGGATTCTGATTAAGAATTTTAAAAGAAGACATATGCATATGTACGCTTGTCTGTATATTTCTTACAGAAGGGTTACTTTCATAAAACTGGACGAAATTATTATTACATAAATTAGCCGTTTCTTTCAGAATTTTTTTTTTTTTCAAATGTTATCTTTATCGGCTGCTTCTTTATATTTATGTCTCTCTAACTTTTATTAGAGAGAGAGAGGGTGGGGTGGGGGGGGGGATTGTTAACCGAAAAAAAAGAAATCACTGAAACAATGTTACGCGGAAAAGAATCCCGGAAAAATTGTGCAATCTTCTTCATAAATGAAAAAATCGGCTTTTTAATAACTTTCAGTTTTTAAAATTGTTTCTTCTATTTCCGTTTAGATGTAGCAAAAATATTATTACTATTACTATTATTACTATTATTTTCAGATTTTTAATACGTATGAGCGAGAAAAGATTGCCAAGCGTGCAATACCCCCAATATTTTTTTAAATAACTAATTAAATTAATTAAAGTGATTTTTGCATTACTTTCAAATTCTTAATACATAACAATGAGGAAAGTTGTCTTTTATTAGGAAATACTCTATTTTTCTTTTCAATTCTGTTCTATATATATCATTCTTATTATTTTTGAAAATGTATTATAATTGTCCCCTACCACCCTCTAATATATATATATATAATGCAATGTTTGAAAAGGTTTTCGATACATATATATTGAACAATATATCTTTGCTATTCTTAGCTATATTGTTTTACGAAATCTTGCAGCTCTCTCTCTGCTTTAAAGAAGTACATGCTTCCTGACCCGATAATACTTCTAATTTTAAGCATTTTTTATTCCAATTAATATTCCTGTGGTCCTTTATTTATTATTATTATTTTTTTTTTTTTTACTTTTGAACTGGATTCTTAATTCCTGAATCACTTTTAAGACTTTTAATGAGTTCCGTCATCCATTTTGTACGTCAATACGTCCTTTTACTCATGTGGGTGTAATTAATTTAAATTGGTTTTGACTCTTACTGGATCTATATGAATTGCAACATTTCTGTGCTAGTTTTTGTACTGTGTTACAATCAGTTTTATTTTTGTTGTGTTGGTTTTAGCGTGTATCTATTAAATGCTATAATTTTAAAGTCAAAATTTATTACAATATCTATCATTTATATATATATATATATATATATATATATTTATATTAATATTATTATTATTACTTTGAGTGAAAAAAAAATTGAAACGAAAAAAAAAATAAATATTACTTTAAGATCCTTAATACGTAATAGCTAGAAAAGCAATATTAAACATTATGCCTAATCTATTTTTTTTCGATCAATTAACATATTTTGTCTTGTATCATATCAATTAATCCAGGATAAAATATGAAAAAAAAAAAAAAAACTAAAAATTACTTAAAACACAGATAGTTTATTACTTTCATATTTTTAATACGCGATATCGAGCAAAAGTTGTCTTTTATAATAATAAATTATTTCATTGTGTAAATAAATCAAATATGTTTTTAAATTTTTGTCGTAGTGCATTTTTTAAAGCAATCTGCATTTAAAAAATAAAATGAAATAAAATGAAATAAAATAGTTATCAATATGTGCCCTTTTTCATTACTCATCATATTGTAGCTATGAAGATATTAGACAGTCATAAAAATTTTCATCCTGGGTTTTTTTAAGATTTCTACATGCTTTGAGGTGGTGTGAGGAATTTAAAAATCATAAAACTGATATGGTTTCAGTTTTTGGCTCGTTTGTGTGCTTGTTAATTAGCATGTATACACGACATCCCAAGAACTTTTTTTTTTCTTCAAGAAATTAGAAACTTCTTATACATTCAGAAATTAAAAACAAATCCATTTTTATTATCGATTTTAATGAATTTTAATTTAAAATAAAACTTTAAAATACTTGAATTTTTATATTTGAATATATACATATATAAATAATAATCGGTTATTATACATAAAAGCTAAGCTGCTAAGCAACAGATACAATATCACTGAAACCACATAGACCAATAAGAATGAATTTATATATATGTTATAAAAGCACCTATTAATACATACATATAAATAAATGTCATAAATCACCATTTTAACTCATAGAATATATGATTGATTTAGTTCTTATAAATTGAATTTATAAGTATCAGTAATTATAAAGTAAATTTTTTCACTTAATAAGACGGAAAACTCGAATGAAATATTAACAATTGGTGTATGGGTAGAAAATATTTCGAGAAAAATTACTCCATTATTTGCTGACGTTTCGAAATTCACCATCACACCTTCTTTTTTTTTTTTTTTATTTTTTTTTTTTTTATTATTATTATTCTTTTTTTATTTATTTATTTATTTTTACGCATATAAAATGCTGAGGTGCCATTACCTTCTTTCGAAAAATAAACGAGAACAACAGTGAAAATAAATAAGCGGCGCATAGATTACAAACATTTTCAAACACTGTACATACACATCTGTAATTATTCCATCTGTACACACGCGTAGTTTACTCATCAAATTTAACGTATTTGCCTTCATGATGACACTTTATAAAACATTTAGTTTACAAATATGTATATATATTATATATATATATATATATATATATATATTTTTTTTTTTTTTTTTTTTTTTTCCTTTCTTTCTTTTTTCTAATTTCTAAACGGTTTGAAATTTATATAATTTTATTTTCAAAATTATTGTTATAGAATTTTGAAATTAAACGATGAGAAAATACTTTCCGTGGATGGTCTTTCTAATGGTTCTTAGTTCCTATTCATGCAAGTTTTGGAGAAAATCACGAAAAAATCCGAATGGCTGTAACAATGAATGCTACTTGTGTTTGAACATGACACCTTATATTTACCAGATTTGTTAGTAGATCAACTCAGCCATTAGTGGGTCTGGTTGATAATGTAAATGAAATATGAAAGGTTAAAAAATTTGTTTTTTTTGAAATTCATTCTTCGATTAAATTCGTTAGTATCAATACACCAATATATTATCAAGCACTACTAACTTTACACGATTTTGGTTGAAGTTTAAGTTTCTTAAAAGCTAATTTGTTATTTTCGATGACTTGTAATTTAGTTTCAATATTAATGCTAGGTTTCGTTTTTCGTTCTAGAAAAAAAAAAAAAAAAAAAAAAAAAAAAAGAAAGAAATGCATGCGTCAATATGTAGATTAATGCCAATTCTTTGCGCAAATCTACATATGCGTGCGACATCCTCCTTGCATATCTATTGAAATATCTTCAGGCGAACTTCGGAGAAAACCATGAAAAACTCGAATGGATAGGCAAACATGCAGGGCCATGCTTAGTTAGACAGATGCGAAAAGTGCGGTCACACTAGGCCAGAAAATATAAGGAGTCGCAAATATTTGTTTCTTTTCCCTGGAATACTGCATCATATTACTTTTATTTAGAAAAGAAAAAAAAAAAAAGAAAATTCAAAAATTAGGCTCTTTGAATTAAAAAAAAAACACTACTTAGAAATGTAATCTAAAAATAATCTTTATTGACACTTTCCAACAAAGTATTTAAGATTTTGTCTTTCCGTGTGCTCCTGCTTTAATTTTCCGTTAATATTTTTAGAATGGGTTGAAAATGACAGGAATAGAGCAAACGTTATCGTATGCATAAACTCACAATAGAATTTTGAATCGCTATCATCTGAGAGAGGGCATTCCTTTAAAGTATATATTAATAACTTTACACTCTGTACAACGTAAAGAAATTGTCATTAATTATTCATATTTACAAAATACACCTACTTTTTTTCTAAGAATACGACAAAGTAAGTACTTATGATTGTTTACAGTCTCCCAAAATAAAATTCAATTACGTAATTTTCAATTACGTTATGGGATTCCATGGAAATTACCTAATGAAAAAATTCTGTAATGCTACACTTTTATTTTTATTATTATTTGGGGGGAATGGGGGAGGAGCATGTAATTTTAGATTATGTAGAGGGCTACATAAAAAACAGTCTGCTTTATACTTTTCCTTTACAAATAAAGTTTTAAAGATAGTTTTTGTGAAACTTCTTCACCTACAGTTGAAAAATAAAATAAGAACATAAAAATGTAATGCTGTAATAGAAATGAAGAATATAGGGGTTCGTAGTGTAATTTAGTTTTTTTTAAGGTTCATGTGTGACAGATCTACAATGAAGTGATGATTGTTTATTGCAGCGAAAGTTTTATGGGTATATTCTTATGGAAACACTGTATATGAATGTGATAGCTGTCATACGACACTGTTCTGTAGTGTAAAAATTATTTTTAAACTAGCCACATGTCTCTCTTAGACAGGGCCGTTGACATGGGGGGGGGGGACACAGGGAACAACTGCCCAGGGGCCCGGGAGTTGGGGGGGGGGGGACAAACAGAACAGAAGTGACAAAAATCTAAATTTTAAAATAGGAAGTTTCACTTTTTTTTCTTCTTAAAAAGTATGTACTTTCCACAATTCTAAAAACATGGAAAAAGGAACAAGAAATTTATATAAGAACCGCTTAGCAGTCGTATAAATACTAGCGGCGATAATGAGCCCGCGTTGCGGCGAGACTGGTCCTAAAAGGGATAGGGGAGCGATATTATTTTTACCTATGTTGTTACCTGGGGGGGGGCTAAGTGCTGCCTCTGGAAGTAGATGCAGGATGGGTATTACTCATAGACAAATAAGATGTGGAATAATAAGGAAGCCTCATTTCCTTTTCTTTAATCGTTTCTTTAACGCATTTCACATTTGGAAAACCATTAGTATCAACTACTCAGAATTGAGTGGGTAAACTGTTGCTAGGAAAATTTCGCAATCAGTCAAAAAAAATAAAAATAAATAAAAATAAATAAATAAATAAAATGAAGGAACAAAGCCAAAGAATTCCGAGTAGAATAGGAAAAATATTTCGTATGTGCAGATCTTCCTTCGAAAGTTTCTAGTCAACTCGTTACACTGCACGTATCCAACCTGATATATTCAAAGAAATTTCTAATTGGAAGGACGTTTTTGGTGTTTGGGAATAAGGCCGATTGGCTGTACTAGGGTCCAAGGCCGGAAAGGGAATGACTTATGTGGAGGTTTTTCTAAGGAGTCCTAGCCCGTATTTACACAAGTTTCGTAGAAAACCACGAAAGACTCCGAACGGATAGATCGACGAGTGCGACCTAGGATCGAACCCGGCACCTCATGTCTACCAGCTATGAGCGCAAAACCGCTCAGCCGCTGGTGGGCTTCTAATTGGGATGAGAGCGACCAAATAAATGCACAAGAACTATAACTGGCCGGATATTGATAAAAAGTTACATAGATGCAATGCAAGATAAAGATTTACTAAAAATGCAAAATTGTTGAGAAAGTATGAAGTAAAAATCACAAGTAAAAAATAATAATAAAACACTGAATTTCATTTATAAAATTTTAGAGGAAAATTTAAAGCATCGTGAAATATACAGTGACCATTTTTTTCTTTTTACACGCACGCAAGATGAGAAGACATTAATAATAATAATAATAATAGAAATTCACTAAGGTTTAATTAAAAATATGCCTAAAATTTATAGAAAATAGGATTTTATTTTTAGACAAAACTTAACTTGAAATTTTTTATTTAATTGAGAAATGAAGTTATCTAAATATATAATCTGGAGCAATAGGAGAAAATATTGCACAGGATGGGAGGATTTTTCATTTAATCTAATGCAACAAACGTTTTCTGAAAAAAAAAAAAAAAAAAAAAAAAAAAAGATATATATATATATATATCTGTAATATGTATTTGAAAAAAAAAAAGTTTCAATTATAAAATATACTTTGAATATCCCTCCTCTCAGATTTTTTTTTTTTCTCCGCTATATTCGAATGTCGATATATGATTGTATAAAATATATTTTTCTAACAAATCAAAAATCTTATAAAACCAAAATGAAAGTTTTTTTTTTTTTTTTTTTTTTTAAATATTAATCAATCGTAATAAAAATAGCTAAGTATTAACAAATATTAACATATCTTAAAAAATCGCAGAAAAAACTAGAATTTCTATATAGTTCAGCAACTTTTTTTTTTCTCTATATATTAGTTTAATAACAAATATTCTAATTTGTAGAGTTGCCTGAAAAATACACCCGTAACAATATGGTATTGCCGTGTTTGAAAAATGAATATACCTTCATTTAATTCTTTCAATCAGATTTTAAAAAAAAAGTCAAAACGTACATGTTTATAATTATTCATACTTCTAAATAGTGTTTCATTATCTAGTTCTAGTATTGATTTTTTGCAAGCACAAGGAATTAAATATATGTTTAGTTTAACAATAGTGATTCTCTGAGTTGTGTAGAAAATAATAATAAAAAATTTTGTTTAGTTTTCATAAATTTTTATGTATCTATACTTTGAAATCAAAAGTAAATCATATGTAACTTGCACAATAAATTAATAAAAAAAAATATATATGGCTCCTGTCAGTAGCTGAGATATTCTCCTCTAGAAGCTGGTAGATAGGATATGTCGGGTTCAAACCTAGATCAGGTTCATCGGCCTAGACGTTTAGGTTTTCCTGTTTTTTTTTTTTTTTTTTTTTTTTCAAAATTCGCATGAATGCCATTTCTTTAACCTCTTAAATTTCAGAAAATGATCTAATTAAAATATTGTTGATATAGTATATTTTAAATTAGTCTTTAATGCTTTCCATTTTTTTCTTTTTTCAAGAAGCAAAAGTTTTAATTAAAGAAAGTTTTATTTACTGTGTTGTATCTATTTAAAATTTCAATCAATTCATTCCTAAAATCAAATAAATCAAATACAATGACTGAAGGTTCATGTCAGTAATTCATTATTCTAACTCCGGAGCAGAAACGGGAGTACAATCAATAAACTCTTATCTTTTATGCAGTTCAAAAGGTGTTATGAGTTGTGTAGTATTTCTGCTAAAAATGTTTGGTCAAGTGAAAGGATGAAACACATCGAAACTTGAAAGAGTAATCGCTGCTCATCGTTAGTCACCATAGTCAGTATTCATCTAAAAAAGAAACAGATGGGGGCTCTACATCTCATTTGGTGCTTTGCTTATCTCGCAAGCAGTGAGCCCAATCTAATCTGTGCAATGTCCATTGGCCGCTGTCCATGGGGATGAGGGTAAAATATATGTAATTACCAAAATTCTCATTTAGGAACATGGTTAACAAACGCAAACGCTAAACATTACTTTTTACATTCAGATTGTATATTTTGATAAATGAAAAGAAGAAAATTATCAATGATTTTGCAATAAAAAAAGCAAGAAAGATCCATTTCTAAAAAAAACAAAAAAAAACACTATAACTTTTTTTTTTTTTTTTCTTATATATATGTGTGTGTACATACAATATTTTTGAAACTTTCGGTATACATGTGTATTCAGAAGATACACTAAGCGACAAAAAAAAAAAAAAAAAAAAAAAAAAAAAAAGCCGCACTGCAGAAAAAATGAAGTATACCTTTTTTATTTGCAATAACTTTAAAATAAAAGGTTGAAACAAATAAAACTATCATGTTTGCATAATATCAAAGGTACGAAATTATAGCTGTCTACATTTTCGATTTAATAATTCGCTTTATTACACTCTACGAAATACTTTTTAAGAATCTGCATAAAATTTTCTTTTTGAACATAATGCAATAACCATACACTTTGTATTCTATTATTATTTATTATATGAAATAAACAAGTTATATTTTAATATATGAAATAAAATAATTTATTTGTTAGATCTAAGCAATTTTTTGTTAAAAATACGTATTCTGCATTGGGTTAATTCCACCTTTATATGGAACTACTGCTTTAATGCGCAATGGCATAGTTTTATACAGTATTTTAATATAAATTTCAGAAATTTCACTGTGCCAAGTATCACAAATATTTTTTTCTAGTTCTGCCAGAGCTGTAGGCTGCAAATTTCGAATCCTCTCCCCTCTCCCCCGCCTTTTTATAGACAAAATATTTCGAGCGGATTCTGCATTTTGTTTTCTAGTATTCTTGGATTCTAGGTTTTTGCTTCATCTGTGAGATTTCTGTATTTTACTTCCTTTCTTGTTCCTACTTTTATTTTAACGTATCTGAACCTAAATATTTTAAGCAACACCATTCATACTAATAGTGTGCATGAACTGGATGTTCAAATTTACAGTTTTGTAAGGATGTAATAATAATAATATATAAACTGAAAATCGTATTTGGAAAAGCATAAAATTGTTTTAGTTTTTCTTAGAAATGTTTATTGCAATAACTGTGAATATTTTAATAAGAAGAAATTTAAAAGGAAAAAAAAAAAGAGTATTTTAATAATTTCTTTTTTAGATATATAAATTAAGGATAATCAGAAAAATTTCATTCTTTTGATAATCATTTTGCATGAAAATAATTACAAAATAATTTTAGTTTGTCAAAATCCTGTAAAACTAAAAAAATTTCGAAATATGCTGAAATTATTTCTGTTCACTGTTTTAATGATGGTGTAAGTGTCAGACCTAAAGCCAGTTGACTAGGCTTGGACTGTATGGTGTGGTTTTAGCCCATATTTAAGTAAGTTAATAAAACAAAATGGAAAATCTTGAACAGCTAGGTCAAAGTGCGGCCTAGGATCAAACCCGGCACTTCCCGTCTACCAGTTTCGCCATTAGGACTGCTAGTTCATTAGGACTGCTGTATTAGGACTATTTCGAGGTCTAATAAAAAAGATATTCTATGATATTCTTTGTGGAATTTAACTTAGAGTGAAAAAGGATGTTATTATTTTCAGTATTATAGGTGCTCAGGGCGATGGATAGGTAATTTCAACAATTTGAATCAAATAAACGCACCACGGACACTGTATAGCAAGGTGCATTATCATCTGGAAATGCTGTTTGTGGAAATGTCCAAGATATCTCCAAAATAGTCGGTCAGGCACCACTTTTATAAAGACTGTGTTTTATTTCGAGTTAATTGATCCTTTGAGCATAAAAATTTGCCCGACTGTTTGAAAAGTTATGCACCTCCGTATCATAATGTACGGAAAATGTGTCACTGTTTTAAAAGTGCGATTTTCATTAAGTCGGTCAAATTTTCGTTGTCAGATCTGCTTGTTTTCTTTAACTCGAAATAAGTTAAACTTGACTCATCAGAGAGAACCAGTTCAGCCCAATAATTAACTAACCATTTTTTAATTTTTTTAGTCTTCTGAGGTCTTGCTTTCCCCATTCTCTTCACTAAGAATGGAATTTTTTTAAATTTTCTGCCATTTAAATGTGATTTGTTTAATAGTTGCTACACTGTAGTTAAAGAAATTATGCTGCTAAACACTTTTTCTGAGTCTCTTTTATTTTCTAAATGTTCTACAAACCGATTTTATAAGGAATAGCTTTTTAACTTATTGTCATCTCGCTTGGATGAGTAACATGGCCGCTTAAAACCAAATTTCTGGTTGAAACGGCTAAAAAATGTTATATCTTGTTAAAAACCCTTTTACCAATATTTCGTTAACATTTAATTAATTTGCCATCTCACGTATTAAAATATTTTTTTGATTTTCCTTCAAAAATTATTCGTTTTTGTGGCATCGTTAACTGTCTTATTCTTACCATTTTCGAAATAATGTCTAAAATTACAATTTTCCTGACAATTGCATTTTGTTTTTAACACTGGACTCAAAGCTAAAGTGTATGTGGAGGACGACATAATAAAATCTGTTCGAAAATTTGCATTTTAAACGATAAAATTGGAGGTTGTAGAAGGCGAAAAAAAAATATCCAAATGCGGCTTTTTTTTTTTTTTTTTTTTTTTTTTGTCGCTTAGTGTACATGAATAGTTTCCAAACCGTGGCCCTCAGCATTTAAAAGTAGCATCATTTCAACGACGAAAAAAACTTTGGAACTAGGTTATTATACATAATCTCCTCAAGCACAATACAAATAAAAAGTTATTATTTTTCAGTTTTCTAGAATCGTATTCAAAAAGGCTGGAATCTGTACTCTACAAGAGCATTCTGATAATATACCATTTTTCTTAGGTTGATAAATCATCTTTCTGGGATCAAAATTTACTCACTTAAAAGAACTACTCACTGCTTAAGAAATACAAAAAACATAATTATATATATATATATATATATATACATACTTCTTTTTTCTTTTTTTCTAATTTTTAATATGTATATTTAATAATAATAAAAAAAACTTATAATAATAGCCCAAGTCATTATGCCTTTACTTTGTTTGTTTAAAAAATTACTATTTTAAATCTTGTTAATCACAGAAAATAAAGTATTAAAAAAAAAAAAAAAAAAATGGCAGAAAAGAAATTATCAGAAAACTTTCAGCCTATTACTGTCGGCAGCAAAATTATTCGAGCGCTAGCAATAATTCTTATATAAAAAGTACACTTAGTACTGCTTTATTAAATAAATCCTTGTCGAGTCATGTTTTTAGGCAGTCTAAGAACATAATTCAACAAGGATTTATTTAATAAAACAATATTAAGCGTACTTTTTTCATATAGGAATTGTTGCTAGCGCTCGAATAATTTTGCTGCCAATAGTATATACTTTTATGAATCTACTCAGCTCGCTCGGTAATTATTAATGTTCACTTCATTCAAAAGTTAATTTTTTAAATATTGAATTATAGACCAAACAGATTTTCAGGGGATAACTTATTAAATAAATAAAATTCAAGGTTGTCAAAAAGAAAAGCAGAATTTTTAAAAGAAATTTTTAGATTAAATTTCATTTTTCAAATATATTACATTTATATTTGAATCATGATATCTTTATTTTAAAATTTTATATTTAACTTTAAAGTGCAATAGATAGTACATATATCAATCACTGATTGATCACAAGTCTTCTTTTGTAAATTAATTATATTGAGAATGAAAAGCAAAGCAATTGTATGTTTTTGTCAGACTTCTTATTTAATCAAATTTCATTACATAAATGTATAGTTCGATAATGTACTACCTATTGTATCACTGTATTTCATTGGAGCTATTTGAAATACCACAGTACCCAAAAATTTAAACCATTTTTCGATTGCAATTTAAGAAGTGATTATGTGTAGGGGGGGGGGGCTTACTTTCATTTGCCCAGGGGCCCGTAATTCTTGTCACCGGCTCTACTCATAGACGAAGGCGATCGAAAAAATGAAAGATTACATAAATCACGTATGATGTTGCCTGGCACAGTAAAGAATGTGAAGCAGGGGCGTCGACTTAAAAAAATTGCTGTCGGTGCTCTGCTCAGGAACAAAGCTTGAGCGGGGGATGTACAGTCCCCTCCCCACCAATGTTTTTAAAAATATGGCGGCATATGAGATTTCTTTTCTATGTGCTGTTTTGCACCTGAAAGAGGTGGATCATAATTTTGTTAATAATGTTATCTGTGAAAAACGCTAAGATTCATGTAACACTGGCCTTCTCTGTCGACCAGCTGATTCACCGGCTAAGAAAAAATGTTGCATTAAAAAGTATGACTGTAGCAAATTCTCGCTCTGTGAGGGGCTGCGGCGCCTTCTTCCTGCTTCAGACACTTACAACAGCCTTTTTGCTTACCGTACAAACTACAAAGTACCCTTGAAAATTCTGACCGTATTTACGACTTAAAAAAGAAAAAAAAAAAAAAAAATCTGACCATAACAATTCGTACGGTTCAAATGGCAATTTTCCCGGTCTCAGACACTTACAACAGCATATTTATTTATGCAAATGATTTTTGAAATTTCTAATATTGGCGAATTACTGCAATGTAGCGACTGCGGCGCCCTTCTCCCTTTTCAGACACCTACAACTGTTTCGAAAGTAAAAAGGGGATCTTTCTAAGTAGTCTAAGCTCGTATGTATACGTGTTTTAGAGAAAACCATGGAAAACTCCAAAT
Organism: Salticus scenicus; assembly: GCA_963930645.1. Classification (NCBI taxonomy): domain Eukaryota; kingdom Metazoa; phylum Arthropoda; class Arachnida; order Araneae; family Salticidae; genus Salticus; species Salticus scenicus. The sequence goes on from CAWVNO010001280.1 coordinate 682,201, forward strand.
GACTAGATCGGTGAGTGCTATCTGGGATCGAACCCGGCGCTTCTCGGTGAATTTTAAAAAGCCAAATTGCTTTGTGCCACTGTGAAAATCCGCTCTGTAAAATCTAGTTATTGAAAATTTTAATGAATGGCAATAAATTGCTTTCAGCTGTATCTTTAAATACTTGACAAAACACTTTATCCTAATTTCATTGTAAGAAATCCAAGAAAATGTATTTTCCCTTTTACTTTGAAATTTCCTTCTGGAGGATCCTTTTTTGAACCCTGTTTCAGGTTGAATATTCGATTCATTTGGCTTTGAATAAGAATTATTTTTATTCGGTGATGTTGATAATCTTATTTTAAAAAAAAAAAAAGAAAGAAAGAAAGAAATTTATCCATCTTTTTAAAGCATGTAAGAATAAATTAGCATGATATTTAGGATTTTAAGCACTGTTAAATAACCTACTGATTGTATGACTGATTCTAAACTATAAAAGAAAATCTGAAAGTCGATATTTTCTAAATTAATCTGTTAATCATTTCCATTATTCCTAGCCAAACAGAAAAAAGCCAATTAGAATTCTTCAAATAATCCTCATTGTGATTCCCTATCGTTAATAACATTGAAAGTCCTCCTATCCTTCTGAAATTGGCGACAGGACTTCGCTTTCTACTTTATGGTAAAACCAGATGTTTACAAACACATGTTTACTATTCATTTAAACGTATATTGCCTGTAAAGAATAGTTACCTTGAAAAGTTAACTGAAAAGGGGAAATATACAAAGAGAAAGAGTGATTAAAAAATAAATCGCAAGTGTGCCTGCCGCTTTAAGCTGGTGTTATAATTTCTTTAACATAACTAAATAAATTATTTGAAGGAGAAAGCTAAAATATTTAATAGGTTATATTTAATAGCATTATTTAAATATTGATTTTAAAATTCTTATTGTAACTTTTAGAAAGTTAAAATTTACGATACTTATTCTTAAACTTTAAAGTGTAATTTTTATATCAGCACCATAAGATTATAATTTTAAAAGATGTGAAAGAAAACCTAAATTAAACATTAGAAAAACAAAATTTTAAATATTATACTTCCTTCAAGACATTTTCATTGAATTTTAATGCATAGAGGAATTTTAACCATATATATTCCTTTAAAAATAGTTGGTAATATTAATAATTTTGTTATCTCCGATTTTTACACTTATTGTCATGGCAAACCTTGGGATTTCATTTTTAATATATGAAGTATACTTAAATTTTGTATATTGAAATTTCATGAAATTTATCCCTCCTCCCTCCAACCAAAAGAGAATTGGTTAAAGCAAAGGGTTTTAAACCGATTAAGGGCAATGCGAAATATTCAAACAAGGGTGTTTTAAACTTTCTGCCGTGAAAAGATTTTAGTTGCACATCATTCGTCAAATTTTGACGGGTATTAACTAGTAATAATTAAAACTATTACGACGTTAGTTTTATGTTTAAAAAAATAATAATAAATAAATAAAAAATAAATCATGTTATAAGTTTCATTTTTCAATACTTTTTATTCGCATGAGTAAAGAAATATTTCTTTTTATGTAAAAAATAAATGAATAAATAAATAAACATTAAGTAAAAATCGTCAACATTCAATTTTATTATCATCAGCTTGAAAATTTTATTTAAATAAATAATATTTAAGAAAAAAAAAAAGAGAAAAATTGCATGAAATGTAATTTTTTAAAAGTTCTAATAGGAATATCGAAAATATATGTTGCAAATATGCACGAATTTCTTTTTATAGAAGAGAATTTCTAAACTAAACGTGCCATAGTTTGTACTGTACGTCAAACACAGACAGGCAAATTATTTCTTCTATTAATATAGTACCTTTTCGAAATTTGAAATTTAGCACTGAAATAGCTCAAACATTCCGCGCCAATGGCTTTACTTACGCAATAGAGATATTCATCTTAGTACACCGCGAAAATGGGGAAAAAAAATTATAAATAGCAATAGAAATAAACATAAGAATTAACATATAAATAAGTAAAATGTCGTCATGGAAATGTCAGTAAAATGTCGTTCCTTTAGCAATGCTGTATCTTATCTATTTACCTACACATTAATTTTTAATTCATATAATTTAAATTTTTCTACATTTCGAAATTCCTTCATTTTAGGAACTTTTCTTTAGAATATGCCTAAAAAAGTCACAATTTTATAAACAGTTATTAATATTGCCTCACAAACACATAAAATAATATACTATTTCTTGATTTTTTTCTATATCAATCCATTTTTAGCTAAAATTTGTTCATCCGTGCGAAGCCGGACGGGTCCGCTAGTAATTATGAATTCATTTATGTAATACATAAAAATCTATTATTAATTGCATTAAATCAAATATGATTCAAAAATTAGTTTATATTTTCTTAAGTATTGTAATTACCGTTTTTTAATTAGTAAACAACATAATTTTAAATTAACATCATCGTAACAGTATTTTATTAAGATTGTTAATGAATTTATTCAACATCACAGTGAAATAATTTTTTGAGCGACCATAAAACTAGTTTAGTTCGCTCTTACATTTGCTCTGTATAATGAATTTGAAATGAATATGAAATGTTATATGAAACATTTATTAAGTTTTCATTCATATTGCTCTAAGTGCTATCATCTCTCTATGTTTAAAAAAAATTCCATATGTAATTGTTTGTTGAATAGTTCTTAATTTTCTTCCTGGTTTTGATCATTTTAATGACGAATTATTATACATTAAGTAACTAAGCTACTTAATATGTAAGTTACATTGTTTGTAAGTTTAATTTGTTGTAAGAATACAAATTTCCTATATAGCACAAAATAATAATAATGATAGTAATAATAATTGTCTATGATTTAAGTGTTTAAGGAATATTATGAATATTTTTCTTTTTTCCGAAGTATCTCAAAGTATTGAAAATAATTAAATAAAATGAAATGAAATATGAGAGAAATTAAAATACAAATTATAAATCAATGATGAAGATTGTGATATATATTTTATACAGATGTCACTTCCCCTCTAACATTCCATACACACCGTAGGACATATTTCTTATAATAGCTAATTCCTATCTGTTTCTTATTTTTCAAGTTTAGCTATGTAACAAATTTCATCTTTAATTCAATAATAAACTATAATATAAATTGTTGAGAGTTTTAATATAAAAATACATAATAACAAGATAGATTTTAATATAAAATGTTATTCATTAAAAAACAAAACAAAACAAAAAAAAAAAAACAGTTGATTTTAAAGAAGAAGAAAAAACTGGGCAATTTTTACCGTTAGTATAATTTTGTGCCCCTCAGAAATTTTGTGCGCAAGGAATAAGTCTTGGGTTTCCATGCGATAGCCTTGGGTTCCTGAGCCCCGTTGGCTGTGCATTTTAGTTAAAATAATTAAAAAAAAAAATTAAAGCAAATGTATTGTTTACTTGTATGTTAATGTCGGCATATAGCATTAATTTTGTTCTAAAGAAAAGGTTGTTGATATTGCACATTTATAATTACATAATTAATAAATATTTTTCGAATTTGAGTGGGAAAAACAAAATTTCCTGAGCAGTTTAATAAATTGCTCAATTAGAATGTTTGCTCAAACTGTTTGTTAAATATTTATTGAATTCTATCTTGTGCTAAAATTTTCTACAAATCCTAGATATTTTCGAGGAAAAAAACAGTTTTAAATGCAATATTTTTTCAAGAATTCAATATTTATGCATAATTCAATTCGAAATCATTAAGAAAATTTCAGAAAATTAAAACTGAAAATTTCAGAATATTATTTTATCAAAATTTTTGAATGAAAATAGAAATCTCTAAATTATTTTATCCATAATTTTAAAAATATTTTCAAAAGTACTTATAGGAAACATCAATCAAGTATTTCATTGAAAGATTTACAATTTCAGCAAAGGTAGATTTGAAAACTAGGAAAATGTAGTTTTAATTGCATGTAACAATAATAATAATAATAATAATAATAATAACATTTAATCATTTCTGATAATTAAACTTCTTTTTAACGATAGTTTTTCAATGACTGTAACGATTGAACTGTATCTACAAAACATAAGCGTAGGAAAGGGAGGGTGGGGCGGTCGCTGAGGGGAGTCAACCCCCCCCCCCCCATTAGTTATTACAAAATTTTCCTATAATGCCCCCCACAAAAAAAAATAAATAAAATAAAATAAATAAATAAATAAAAATAATAATAAAAATAAAAATAAAAAAAATATACCACCCATTTAAAACCAAAATTAGAGTTTTATAAATGTTCATAATTGCTACTATTTTATAGTTAATACGAATAATCATTAAATATTAATTAACATTTAATTATTAATTGATTTTTTAGAATAATTTTGAGTCATTTTTAAAATGAAATTTTTTGAAGTTCTCCCATAATTTTTGAATTGCTAAGTGTGTGTGATAATTTTTTTTTTTTTTTTTTTCAGCTCTGGCTCAAAATCTAATATGTAAAATTTTATAATGTACCTTGACATATACTGATGTCAGTTGGTTTTCTGTGAAAATCGTCTAACATGTGCCGTTGTAATGCTACGATTTCTCACATTTTTGGAAGGCTATAGCTAAGCTTTTGATTGTGCATAGCTTCGAAAACTTGATATTTGAAACAGTGGCGTAGCGAAGGGGGGGGGGGGGGGCAAGGGGGGTTATCATGCTCCGGGCGCCTCTTGCAGAAGGGCGCCAAATGATCTTCAAGACAAACAAGTTTTCTCGTAAAATTTCATTTTTGTTTTGATCGATTTCTCGGAAATATATTTAAATTAATATGTAATATAATTAAATGTTTGCGTTCTTGATTTGTCCGATAAAATATGTTATAAATAATATTTGAACACAGCTCGAATCATTAAAATGAAGAACGAAAAGGAAAATATAGTTTTACAAAGATATATATTCGTAAAAGGATTTCTGTTTTTAAAGAAAATAATCTAAATTGTTGGGGAAAAACCACTGCTCGTAAAACTCATCAATCAAGAAAGATCTATGAAAAGGACGGTATGTATCTTCCGATTTGGGGATCGACTTCCTTGGAAGTTTCAGGTTTCAGATAGCACTTGTTAAACATGTATATTCTGAGAAACTTCTAATTGGAAGACTATAAATGAGTATCCACAAGAGCTATTATTGACTGGATATTGATAAATTGAATAGAAATAAAGGCGATATATATTTTTGAGATTTTACATGGGTGGTCTTAAAAAAAATGCAAAACTGTTCTAAAAGTATAAAATAGAATCTACGAGCGTAATAAAAATAAAACACTAATTTTGAGATACAATATTTTAAAAAATCGGGGTGCTCTAAAAGAAGAAATGAATAAACTAAATTAGTTTAATAAGAGAATCACTTAACTAAATTAGTTTAATAAGAGAATCACTTTTTTCACTTTATAAATAAAAACTTTAAAAATTTTATATTGCGTGAAAGGCATTTTTATAATAAAAGGCAGTTTAAAGAAATTGGTCGAACTCAACAAAGATTTATATCGTCGGGGTTAATACGACTGGCCTAGTATGATCTGTAATCATTTAAATGTCATGAAATGAAAGACGAAACTAGAAACACAAACCCATTTGTAACTTTGACACTAATACAAATATAAAAATTAAAAACTCTGTCAAAGACAGAATTGAGACTAAGTGCGGAGGACTATTAATTTTAATCTGTAAAATTTTTAATTTTTAATTACTTTTTATCTCATCTTTTGACCGAAAAACTGGGCCACACACTTTTTAAAATGACTGAAATGAAGTAAAGCGAAGGCGAAGTGTTGCCATCCAAATTTCATACTTTAGTTAATAAAAAAAAAAATCTAATTGTCGTGTCAAAAAAACTGTTTGCACACCTGGATTCACAAAAATCACCCCTTTCATTGGGTACCGAATTTGTAAGGACAGGACTGATATTTCTAATTTATTTTTACTTTTTTGCTGTTTTACAAGACTGGTATACAATAACTGGCAACGATGCAACGTTTTAATCCAGTTTGAAACTAATAGTCCTTCATCCTAAAAAGTGTACTCAACATTTGTGCAAACTGAATTTTATTTTTAGCGATTAAAAAAAAAAAAAAAAAAAAAAAAAAACATAAACTCATGTTTTTTTTTTTTTTTTTTTAATTATTAAGGAAAAAATGTTTGAGTCATAGAAATATGCTTAATAAATGACTTTTCCCCCTTCTTTTGGCTCTTCAAATTTCGAATGTTATTCTCTAGAAGATAGTTTGATAACAAATTGAGAATCTTTAAAGATAAAAACGAAAGGAAATTCCTTGCTTTTAAATATTTATTACACCAAATATAATTAAAAATAGTTAATTGCACAGATATTAACATATCTTTTATCAAGTACAGTAAAATGCAAACTTCTTTATAGTTCAGCAAATTTTTAAAAATATTAAATTAATACATTTTCAAGCCGATAAAAGGGCCGTACATTCATTATTTACATTTTTTTGCTATTTGGTGTTAATTATTTGCCAGAGGTATAGGTATTAAGTGCATGTTTAGTTTACAGTTTTTATATTCTGAGTTACGTGGAAAATATAATCAAGAATTTTTTTATTTTTACAAATCTCCATGTATTTATGCTTTAAGGTAAAAGTCATAGGGAAAATTTATCAATGGAAACTTACTGAATAAAGTGTTCCTTTCCAGTAGGGGGGGGGGGGGCACCGAAGCGGGAGATCCATCCCTACCGTGGAGGATCAAAATTGTGATGGCATGCCTCCGGACCACCTCTAGGGGTGTGTCCCAGACCGTCTCCAATTGCCCATCTGCGCAGCACTAGTGCGACGTTAAACCCAACCATCCTTCCATCCAGTGGTAGAAATATTCTGCTCTCAAAGTTGATAGCATAGCTGCCAACATCCTAATTAATTTACTGTACTGCTGTTAGTACTCATCTTTTTTTCACATCAACGATCTTAGAGGTTTTTTTTTTTTTTTTTTTTTTTTTTTTTTTATGTAATGATAATTACATTTAGAGAGAATTACTCTAAAAATAAGCCAGTGCGAAAAAAGCGGCTGATACTAACAGTGCTATGAAGATGTTGGTAAATTAAGATGTTGGCAACTATATGATAGACGGGAGGTCCCGAGTTCAGACCCAAATCGCACTCCTCGATCTAACCTAGCCATTCAGAATTTTTCGGGGTTTTCCCCGAAATTATCGTGAATATGGATTTTCTTATTTTTTCTTAACTACCTACATTTGGAGAGAATTACTCTAAAAATAAACCAGTGTGTAAAAAGCGGCGGACACTAATAGCATTACGGAATATTAACTAGAATGTTGGCATCTATGTGATACATGGCAGGTCTCGAATTCAAACCCAAGTCACACATATCGATCTAACTTAGCCATTCAGAAGTTTTCGTGGTTTCTCCTGAAATTAACGTGAATATGGATTTTCTTATTTAACCTTAATTATATTTGGAAAGGATTACTCTAAAAATAAAACGGTGTGAAAAAAAAGGAGTATACTAATAGTACTACGGAATGTTATTAGGATATTGGCAGCTATGTCATACACGGCAGGTCTCGAGTTCAAACCCAAGTCACACACATCGATCTAACTTAGCCATTCAGAAGTTTTCGTGGTTTCCCCTGAAATTAACGTGAATATGGATTTTCTTATTTAACCTTAATTATATTTGGAAAGGATTACTCTAAAAATAAAACAGTGTGAAAAAAGAGGAGTATACTAATAGTACTACGGAATGTTATTAGGATATTGGCAGCTATGTGATACGCGGGAGGTTCCGAGTTCAAACCCAAGTCACACACATCGATCTAATCTAGCCATTCAGACGTTTTCGTGGTTTTCTCCGAAATTAGCGTGAATATGGATTTCTTATTAATTCTTAATTATATTTGGAAAAGATTACTCTAAAAATAAAACGGTATGAAAAAAGTGGAGTATACTAATAGTACTACAGAATATTATTAGGATATTGGCAGCTATGTGATAGACGGAAGGTCCCGAGTTCAAACCCAAGTCACATTCTTCGATCTAACCCAGCCATTAAGAATTTTTCGTAGTTTTTCCCGAAACTAGCATGACTATGGATTTTCTTATTTAATTTTAAATATATTTTGAGAGAATTACTCAAAAATAAACCAGTGTGAAAAAAGCGGCGGATACTAATAGTACTACTGAATATTAATTATGATGTTGGTAACTATGTGGCAGACGGAAGGTCCCGAGTTTTAGTTCAAATCCAAGTCACACTCCTCGATCTAACCTAGCCATTCAGACTTTTTCGAGGTTTTCCCCGAAACTATCGTGAATATGGATTTTCTTATTTAATCTTAATTATATTTGGAAAGGATTACTCTAAAAATAAAACGGTGTGTAATGCGAAAAAAATGGAGAATATTAATAGTACTACGGAATATTATTAGGATATTGGCAGCTATGTGATAGACGGATGGTCTCGAGTTCAAACCCAAGTCACACTCCTCGATCTAACCTAGCCATTCAGAATTTTTCGTGGTTTTCCCCGAAACTAGCATGGATATGGATTTACTT
>CAWVNO010001280.1:690982-718482 GCA_963930645.1 Salticus scenicus
ATTTAATCTTAATTATATTTGGAGAGAATTACTCTAAAAATAAACCAGTGTGAAAAAAGCGGCGGATACTAATAGTACTACGGAATTTTAATTAGGATGTTGGCAGTTATGTGACAGACTGGAGGTACCAAATTCAAACCTAAGTCACGATAACAGGCACACACACAGACCAACCGCTAAAGACCTGTTTTTAGAATTTGGAGGCACCTCATATTGTGAAAATATCACAAACTTAATTTCCAAAATTTGATTTAAAAACTATGTGCTTCTCTACCACACTTCGTAAGTGAAAGTTAAAAGAAGAAAAAAAAATGTGTTATTCTACAAATACTAACTGCATTGAACTCAAAAATTTTAAAGTGGAATTCGGAAAATTAATAAGTAAATAAAATAAAAAATCATAGATAGGTGTGGGGGGGGGGGGGGGGGGCGCCGAAAAGGAATCCTGCCCCGGGCGCCAGTTATGCTTGCTACGCCACTGATTTGAAAGGGATATTATGAAATAACATGCTGATTAAATTAACTGCAATTCCGTGTACTAGAAATATGTCTGCTTCTATAGTTTATAAAAGCACAAAATTTAATATGTGAGATCACCATTATAAAAAGAAAACTCACCAAATTTGGGTGTGTATGAGTTTACGGGTGGCGCTGCTATAAATGACTTTCTGTGGCTTTGCATATGATTGAAATTCCACCAAATTGCATACGTGCAATTTTTATTGTAAAAAAAAAAAAAACCTTTATTTTTCATGCGTGTTTGTTGGTACGTGGCACTCTTAAGAATGATACAGCAGAAAGTTTTGTCACGCACACAATATACTAGTTTTTTATATTATGTGTATTTAAAAAAAAATAATATCCTACAAAATTAATAAAGAATTTTTGTAATTTCTTTTTTCCTTACTTGGGCGTTTTTTTAATTATTTTTTATTTTTATCTCTATTATTTATTCTTTTATTTGAAACGTAATATTTGTTATAAGTAAATCGTTTATATTGCGAGTATTTTTAAATATTAGTTAACAAAATTTGTTTGAAATCAGCAAAAACTGATATAAAAACCATATTGTTTTACTTCTGATCTCCAGTTTCCCCAGCTATATCAAAACTACATTGCATTTATTTCTTTATTAGTAACAATTGAAGATATTTTTCTGGGAATAATTGATGATAATTTTTCGTAAAATGAAGCTGAAGAGAAATAAAATTTTCGTTTGTCCCACACCCTCCCGTAGATTTACAAAAATTCCAAATTACTGTGTTTTTCCTTAATAAGTTATATAAAATAAGAAGTTTCATTGAAATCAGTGAAAAGTTATATAAAAATCTTTTTGTGTGTGTGTGTGTGTGTGTCTTCCACTGCCAAAAAAGCCCTTCTTTACATATCTAAGGTATTTTTCTTTAATTATTCTGAAATAATAATATATAATCTTCTTGAAATTGAAAAATAAAATACTTTTTCATTTTTATTTTGTCCTCTTCTCCTTCCACAAACCACTAAATATATAAGAACACTATAAATCCCCCCCCCCCCTTTTTTTTTGCTCGATAAAAATGCCAACAAAAACAATGGAAACCAGAAAAAAAGGCATTGGTGAAAATTGTAACAGTAACTTCTAAATGAGTAGAGTTACGAATATCTGTGCAAATAAAGAGAGGTGAGTCTCTATGTTTATATGTGTGATTGACGTATGGGCTGGGCTTAAAAGAGTAGTTTTCAAATGAATACAACTAACTCACGACAGTCGTGTATATTTTGAAATTGAAGATAACATTTTCTCTTTGCTTTTAAGGTATGAAATACAAGTTCGCAATGATTTCTTTTAAAAAGAAATAAATATTTTTCTTTCTACAAATTAACTTTGGATGTAATTTAGTTGCTATATTTAGGGACGAAAACAGATATTACATTAAATTAATTTGTTATAATTTTAATAAAACAGTGTAGTTTTATGATTTAAAAAAGTTTATTTTAGCTCCGCTTTAATGATTTTCAGTGCAAAATCACAATTATAAGGACAGCTCGAATCTTAGTAATTTTTTTTTTCAGTTATTCTTTAAATTAATATTTTATGGGGTCTCTTTTTAGGGTGAAACAGTCAGACTTTCTCTCTGGTATATATATATATATATATATATATATATATATATATATATATACTTTTTTTATTTTTTAATATTCAGTTTCAATACCATTTCATACAGCATAGATGATATTTTGAATACATTTAAACTATTTAAAATTGCTTTCCACTTCCATGCACTTTTCTATTATGATAAGTTAAAGTTTTTTCAACTTTTAGGCCACGGGAAAGGCAATAATACAGAAGTTTCTTTCTTCAAACTATTTCCTATTGCTCTAGAAGTATAGAAAAAATGTAAGTCTTGCTGAAAAAAATATTATTACCCCCTCAAAATCTAACAAAAATCTGAAAATTCCACGTTTAAAATTTGAGTATGAATGTTCCAATATAAAAATTTCGTAAGTTATTGGAAATTTGCGAATTTCTTAACATGGCAGAATAGAGTAAAATTTCGCATATACGTCAATCTTGAGGGATATTTTCATCATAAATATGTCAAACCACTTTCGAAATATTATTTAGGATACTGGCATGAATATCATAGAGTATGATTTTTCCAATGTAAAAAATTCGTAAGTTATTTGGAATTTACGATTTACTTAACATGGCAGAATAAGGCAAAATTGAGCATAAACTTTCATTTTGAGGATCATAAATACATTAGACAACTTCAAAATTACATTTATGATATTTGTTTGAACATGATTGAATACAAATATTCTAATAGGAAAATTTCGTAAATTATTCGTAATTTACGATTTTATCAACATAGCGAAATTGTAAATTTTTCATATAAATATGAATTTTCAGGGTTATTGCATTGGAAATAGTAGCATGAAAACTAAACAACGGAATTGACCCCGATAAAATAAATTAATAGATTATAATAAGTAAAATGTATCGAAGTGAACGGTGGATATCCTATTAGGCGGGGATTTCATTCTGTCACTGTATGAAGCTTTGGTCAAATTCTTTTTTTTAAACATGATTATAACATATCTCGCACTAGAAATTTATGAGAACATAAATATGATGGGGAACTGAGCAGAGTCCACCTATGCCAACTAGTTTCTTAGAAATTTATAACTTCTTCGATTCTATAATAGATTATTTCATAATAAACAAAATTCAATATGATGTCCTGCAAATGATGATGATGATGTTTTCTTCCTGCGTGAAAATATAGGACGGCGGTCCTAAAAAATTGATGAAACAATGATCTCATGTATGCCTATTAATTATATAGATAAATGGAAAAAAAAAAAAAAAAAAAAAAAAAAAAAAAACTATTTTGACATGAGCTTTATTCGAATTTTTTTATGACTCTGGTAATGAATTTATTTCCTTTTAAACCGGGAAAGTATTAAAAACTGTTTTGGGGGCAACTTTGTTTCTTTCTTTTTAAAAAAATTTAAAGTTAAAATGGGGTTTTATTTAATATCTTTAGAACTAAAGACCTTACTGCGACGTTAAATAGATATTTGTCGGATTGATAAGTATGCCAACATTTGTAGCGATGGATGGAACAGTTTACTTTTAACTAATTAAAACCTGGTATAACACGACGCTTATTTTATCAAAATAAAATCACGTTCCAGATTTTTTTTTGGAGTGGTCGTACCTCACACCGGTTGGGAGGCCTCTTGCTTATTATTATATGTAATATATATGTATGTATATCTATATATTATAAAAAGTGACCTTCCAATTTGTTAGAAAAGCAAAGTTTTTGATCAGTACATTTTGCCTGTTTTAACTTATACTTCAAAAACTTGGTCTTTAACATGTAAAGCTATACAAAAATTTCAAATAAACCAGAGAAGCATAGAGAGATGCATGTTAGGATTCACCCGAAGAGACAAAAAGAGAAACGCTTGAATTAGGAAACAAACAAAAGTTATTGATGATATTACTAGAGTCAAGAAGTTAAAATGGAGCTACGTTGGGTATCTTGCGAGAAGAAATGATGATAGATGGATCACCAAAGTTTTATTTTGGATGCCTAGAGATAAGAAAAGACCGAGGAAGAGACACTGTGTCGTTGGAGAGCTCGTTTAGAACGAGCAGAATGGAGAGGAACTACAGAAAATAGAGCAGTTTGGAATCACCTAAGAGAAGCCTTCATATTGCAGTAGATGATAAAGGCTGAAATTGATGTTTGATGATGATATAACGACGGAATAAATAATGTAACACATAATTGCTTCATTTGAATTTCAATAGCATTCATCACCATGCATTCTCAATTTCAAAGTAGTTTAATCAAATAAAACTGCAAAATGAATTTCAACTATTCGAAATATATACATACATTATTCTTAATTTAAACTCGTGTTTTATATTTAAAAAAAAAAAAAAAAAGATGTATATGGTATAATTTGTTAGTTTTAAATTGCGAAAAAAATGTTTCCCACAAATTTAATTTCAGCCTATATCTATTAAACAGTTAAAAAATTTACTTTTGAGTACTGCATCGTTTTGGCAAAATTTTATTAAATCTCGTTCGCTTTAGTAAAATATAGATAATCAAAAAATTTTATTTATTCTTTTGTTCTTAAATAAGCTATGGCTTGTTAATACTTTGCTTTCAGAAAGTGCGAAAATTATAAAAATTCAAGTACCACATTTTTTTTTTTTTTTTTTTTTATAAATCTCATTTGCTTAAGTGTCTTTCGGACCTTCTGTGTTTCTTGCTACGTCATCAGTATTTCTGGTTCCACTATTTCGAATTTGATGACCAAGCCCTCATCATACTCTCCAGCTTTGCTTTTAGCCCCTGCTTACTACAGTTCTGTATTCGCTACGTCCTGGCTTGTAGGTGCGGTGTGTTGTACATTACGTCCGAGGTTGCCGATGTATAATAAGTCTTCATTTGGCGGTATTGTCTTCATTTGTCTTCATTTATGTCCTTGTTTGCATGTGTGTATTATGTCCTTACTTGGGGGTGTGTAATGGATCTTAATTTGCCGGTGTGTAAAAGGTCTTGATTTGCCGGTGTGTATCACGTCTTCATTTGCCTGTGTATAAAAGGTCTTCATTTGCCTGTGTGTAACAGGTCTTGATTTGCCGGTGTGTATCACGTCCTCATTTGCCTGTGTGTAAAAGGTCTTGATTTGCCTGTGTGTAAAAGGTCTTGATTTGCCGGTGTGTATCACGTCCTCATTTGCCTGTGTGTAAAAGGTCTTAACTTGCCGGTGTGTATTAGGTCCTAAAAGGGCGGCGTGTATGATTTTTCTTTTATGCTGTATTTATCAGAATATAATCCGTGTATTAATTTTATGCATGTCACCATATTTTTAATTTACCAATTTCGTTTTTTCTCAAAGCTAGATAAAATAAATAGTTTTACAGTTAAAATATGTAGTTATCTGCACAATTATGCAATGCTATATATATAACTGAGCTGCCCTTTATGCGTCCGTAAAATTATTTATTTTTGACATTTCAGGTGTAAAAAAATATATATATACTAGCAGGCTTTGCCCGCTTCACTGGTCACTAAATTTAAAGGAAACTCTTTTCTATATAGCTTTATAAAAATAAAATAAAATACTAAAATTGCTCAAAAGCTCGCTTCGGATCCCTGCTGCCTTCGGTAGCGATTTGGTCATCCGCTAAAACTCGGGCGCTTGTCCCTATTACCTGAGACAATGGTTTACCAATAGGCTTGCATTAAGTCCTTATTAGATAACAGTTTCGAAATAGATAGTATCGAAAAAAAAATGAAGTATCCCCTTTATATTTGAATCCCAGATACATATGAACAACACTATACGTGGTGCACATAATATTTGCTTTTACGTTATTTCCTATGTTTATTTTGTTTATCCCCGATCAACCATAAAAATGATAACAATTTCACGCTAAATATTATAATATGCTATGACCGGCTACGTCTGTTGCATGAGACAATTAATTTTTTGTGGTTATTAGTATTCATGGTTTGTAAGCATGATCATAGTACCGCCTTAATATAGCTCTCTTTGGCGACTTTTGAATTTTTGTCACCATTTTAGATTTTATCCCTTGTAAAAATAAGACTTAATACCTTGTAACAATATGCTATGAGCGCTATGTCTGACATATTTTAGACAACTAAACATTTAATGGTTATATATATTTCCCATTAAGCATATTTTTATTTTCATTTATTTATTTAAATATTGATGAAATTTGAACTTCAATTTGGTCTAGTGTTGTACAGGCTGTATACTACACGTTTGTGTTTGTGAAAGAAAATTTATAAAATACATACATTAGTTAATTTTAAAAAATCTAATTGTCCGATCGATAAGCTGTTTAATAGCTGTTAAAATTGCATCTTTCATTTGGTATCTTATTTGTAACGATACGACTGATATTTCTAATTTTTTTAATTTACTTTCCTCATTTTAAATACATGTAATTTTTATTGTTCAAGGTTTTTTTTTTTTTTTTTTTTTCCCGTCGAAAAAATAATGATAATTTTTTTGGCAACAATTAAATTAAGGAATAAAATTAAATATTTTAAATAAATGTAATTTTTATTGTTCACGTTTTTTATTCTTTTTTTCTGTCCAGAATAATTTTTTTTGGCAACAATTAAATTAAGGATTAAAATTAAATGGCCAATTTATCAGTTATTAGAAGGTTTTTATTTTAACATTTTAATTAATTAAAAGAAAACTAAAACAAAATTCGAAAATCCGGCTTCGAGGTGCATCAGGGGAGGTCATTACGAATCAACATGCAAATTTTTGTAGCTCAGCCATAAGCCGTTAGGAACACACCTAAACTTTATTGAATAGCAATAAAGTTCAAATTGACTCTAGAAAACGTTTGTATGGGAAATAGATAAGGGCTGTTTTTAGGGTTTTCCCTGAAATTATTCGATTTTTTCTCGCCTTTTAAACCTTCCCTAGACCTCCACGGACGTTTCAAGACTAAGATAAGATAAATCCGTTCAGCCGTTCTCGAGTTTTAGTGAGACTAACGAACCGCAATTCATTTATATATATATAGATTTTATTCTGGATATTAGACACTAAATCCTTTTTATGGTATCAAATAATTGATTTTACTTTATTACACACTAGCCGCTTTTAGTAAACAACTGTTTCGCTACATATGTAACTTATGGCAGTGTAAGTCTCTTACTCGAGAGTTTTGTAGTGCCATAACCACTAATCGAGTGTATTCCTTTAATGAACTGCAATATTGACAAACATTATCAGGCTTTTGGTGTACCGTAAAAAATACTGACTCTAATGACAAACTCCTGTTCATAAATGTCCGTGGTGTTTTCTTTCTTTGACAGACATTACCAGACTGTTCACGTATCTTGAAAAAACCCACCGTTCATGTTTCTACTTGCTAATCTTTCCAATCTGATGTATTGCATTAAGCTCCCGGGTCACTTACATAACTTAATTAAAATCATTATAGTAAAATATTAAATAATTTAACATCGCTAAAATTCCCGTTCTACATAACATTTAAAAGTAAAAAACCTCTCCCCCTCACCCCATCCCCCTAAAAAAAAAAAAACAAAAAAAAAAAAACATTCCTCCCCCCCCCCTTTTTTTTATGACGTAAGTTTTCACCAACCCTAGGAAACAAAGTTCGAAAACAATATACAAAAATACCGTACTTATAAAAATATTATATAAACGTAAATTATTATATATATAAACGTAAATTATTTATTATTGCTAAAATTTCATTTCGATATATAGTATAAAAATAAATTCAAACAAATGCCTTTTTTTTTTTTTTTTCCCCTTTCTTTTTATTTTAATGATGAAAATTTTACAAAATATTCCATTTTCACAGGTAAGTATAAAGAAAATTACAGAGTATATGCATAATAATTTATTTAATATAGTTATAATAGTTGTAAAATACCTAAGGAACCCATAAATTTATAGTCCATTATAAATTCATATTTTGACCTCTAGGGCCGCTGTGAAGCACGTTAAAATAGCATCAAAACCATTCAACCATTTAAATGCACAATATATTCTAGTCTAACATAAATCCTTTCAGAACAAGAATTTTTCGCCGTAAGAGATGCTGCAATTTTTTTTCTTTTTCTTTTTTCATTTCTCTCTCTCTTCCTCTTTTTTTTTTTTTTTTTTTTTTTTTTTTTTAACATAACAAAACACTAATATCACTTCATAAAATGGTTATAAATAATTACGTCTAATAAACATTATTTATTCATATAAATTAATTATTAAATACAGTTGATAATTTTCTTCCTAAAATAAAATACTGTAATAATTATTGATTAAAAATATTTATTAAAAATATTGATTAAAAATCTAGCTGTTAAATAACTATTGCACATAAAACCTACAAAATGTGTACAGTAAGTATCATGAAAAAATCATATGTCAGCACTACGGATAATATAAATATTAAATAAGTATTAACAAATTCATCTAACCAGACTACATTCTTTAATAAACAAAGTTAAACTTTGCATGTAAAAATTAAATGCTAAACTAAGTATAATAAATGCATTTATAAAATCATTTTTAGACAAATTCTATTATTCCTTTTATGTTGAGATTACCTTTTTAAAGAAAGCATAATAGCCCCAAACTAAGTAGGTTTAAAAAACTACTTTACTATTAACGTGGGAAAAAAAGTACAGTTTACTACAACGTAGTAAATAGTAATTATTTGCCCCTCCTTCATAAACAGGTTTCACATCTGTTCATTCATCAATCGCCTGATATGTATTTTTACCGACCAAACGAGGACCTAAGACTTTCTATCATACACACATCTTTCGACCTTCCTCCTCCGACACACAATCTAGATACACACTTTGCTTTAAAATACCTCCAAATGAAGACTTCCTAAATTTTTTATTCTGTTAATGTCCAGATACTAAAAATCCATTATTAAATAGTATAAGATGCGAATCTTAAATTTTGGCAACTGAGGACGTCCCCATTTGCGTGTGTGTCCCGAGTTTGAAGGTGTGTATACACACGCAAGTCCCCGATTCGCACCCCTTGCCAACACACACACACACACACACACACACACACACACACACACACACATATATATATATATATATATATATATATTAACAATAAAAATAAAATTATACAAAAAATTATTTTTTGTGTCATGGATCGGACCGAACAACTCATTCAACGTGCCGTTTATCAGATGGATGAAAGATTAGACACATTAGAAAATTTATGTGTTAAAACGATAAGGAGTCACCTTCGTAATTTTCACGATATAAAATGTTTAAAATTACCCAAACCTCTTTTAAAAAAAGCTGTTCATCTAAGTTATAAATATCCTGATTACAAACAATTATTTTGTGGATTAAATTTTAAAATACCCAAAAAATATTTATGTAAAGAAATAACTACAGATGAATTCGTTCAATTATTTTCTAAACGAGATACAGTTTTTGAAAAGAAACATCTTCTATATTTTTTAGATACGATTACACCAATTAATTATTTTTCCATATCGCAATTATATAATTATGAAAAAAAATTATTTTTTATTCGTTTCCATTTTAAAAAGAATTCTGAAATTTTTGACATGTGTTTAGAATGCATGAAACTATACTTTTGTGAAGATTCATTTGATAGACGTTATACTTTAATGAAAAAGATGGATTGTTGGGAATGGGCAAATTTTATACGAAATTGTAGTAATTGGTGTAAATTATGTAAACAAGTACCGTTATTTCAAATACTTATTTAATTTTCACTGTATTTTTTACTCTAGTGGAAAATTACAAACTCGTTGTAGATTGTGTGAATATGAATTTAAAATAAATAAATAAATAAAAATAATAATTATATATACACATATATACTATCCTAAAAAAAAAAATAAAAAAAAAATAAAAAAAAAAAAAAAATAATAATAATAATAATAATAATAATAATATATATATATATATATATTATATATATATATATATATATATATATATATATATATATATATATATATATTATACCCAGTCCTTTTTATATGTAACATACTCATGGATGATTGTAGCGTGTGTCTAGAACCTATTTCGCAATTCCATCGGTTTACATTGACTGCTTGTCATCACAAATTTCATGATAAATGTATTTGGAATGCAATCACCTTATGTGAAACAATTTGTCCCTTTTGCCGTACCGATGTCAAAGAATCAGATTATTCACACCTGCAGGAGTTTTTTGATTGGCCTAGTTACCGCGAAATCAACGAAAAAACATTTTTTGGTCGTGAACCCTTTCACGATTGGTATTATCAAACCCACTTTGACAGTCTCTGTACACCGGACTATGAATGGTGGTCTGCTGGTTACGGTTTACCCTTTGAGGACGAAACTATTAATATGGCTTCTATGTGCATACGAATATTTACAGCGCTAAAGAAAACATCTACATGTTGGTTCCACGTACGAATCTCATATGATGATTTTTCTGACTTTGAAAATGTCTTGGAAGGTATAGGGAGAGAAGCCTACACATTACCTTTCTGGTGTTGGTGTGACAGTGGCTCGAATAGACAGTGGCACAGACACATGATTTTAGTAACATCTGTTATAAACGTGATTCAATCGAGATTCCTTTTCAAAGACAATCCGCAATACCATCCAATAAATAATACTTACCAACTCCTTGAAACGATCTACTCTCTCTGCAGGAAAGAATCAATGTGTTTTTTTTATAAAGAAAAGAATAACTTTTATATAAATCGACTCCTCCCTCCTTTTTCCAAATGGATTTTGTCATTTGTCTACAAAGAGGGTGTAATGGATTACATTGTTAATAATTTAAAGTATTTCTTTACTCGAAAAATAAACGATCGATGGCAGCTGGAAACATACAACCTTGCAAATTGTGTACAATTACGTGAAGATTTCATCCTCCCAGTACTGAAGGAATATAGACCTGTAAATTATATTACGGATTGTTTTCTCTATGTGAGTAATTATGACAAACTGTACTTTAAATATGATAAGAAATTTTCTAAAGTAAAAAACTATTGTTGGAAAATGTTACAATATGATAAGAAATTTTCTAAAGTAAAAAACTATTGTTGGAAAATGTTACAGGTCGAGTCAGGTAATCTGACTTTGAAACTTTTGAAACGTTTACACTTTCGTAAATATGTTACATGGAATCGATATTTTATATACCCGCGTAATACAAAAAAAACAAATCAGAATTTAAAAAAAATAAATAAATAAATAAATAAAATATTATTATTATTATTTTTATACTTTTTTTTTTTTAAATATAAATTTCTTTTTTATTCTTAAAGCCAATATAACTTTCATGGATATCATACAGTCACTCTCATGGATATCATACAATCAGTTTTCCGGTTAGTTTTTCATCATTGTATCGAAAGCTGTTATCATTTAGCCAATACAGTATCAAATGATGAGTATATTATTGAATCCGAGAAAAATTTTGATTTGAACGAGACTAAGTTGAAAGAAGAAAAGACGGTTCCACAAGATCCAAAATGAAAAGAATTGTATATTTGAATTCTACTCAACATATGTTCGAGTTGGAAAAAGAATTAAAAACCATCAAAGAGGAAAACAAAGAGTTGAAAATGAAAATTGAATCAACTATAGAAGGATTTAAAAGAAAATTAGAATTTATTGAGAACGAAAATAAATACTTATGGATGAAAATGGATAACATGAAAGACATGGAAATTGGTAAACTATCAATAGAGAATGCTGAACTTAAAGCAAGCTTGGAGAATTTGTCAGCAGCTAGTTGTAAATGACAAAATTATAATTTCAAAAAATGTTATTATGTACTGTATAATTACTGTTACTGTATAAATAAATGCAAACAAACATATTAAAATTATGTTATTTCTCTCTCTCTTTTTTTTTTTTTTTTTTTTATTATTATTTAAATATATAAAGAAAGTAATCTTAAAAATAAAGTCTTAAGGATTAAGCAAGCATAACGCTGAACTTACAATGCGGCATCGCAATAGATTCACCAATTCTTACGGTTTAATTATCAAAACTAAAGATGGTCAAGTAATGCTTATTAAACGTAAAGTACCTTATTCTGTTCAAAAATTTTACACTTTGTTATTTAAACATGGTATAAAACATGATAAATATGACCAAAATCCCTATTACAAATTCAAAGATATTATTGAATGTGACTGGTTACCACAATTAACTAAACAAGAACAACTGGACTATTATCGCTTTGCAAATAAAAAATTATTTGAAGATTTGTATGATTTTCCACATGGTCAAATGAATTCTAAATTTCCAAAAACTCGGTTACAATGCTTTTTAACTGCTTACAGAGAATTTCGTGAAGAAACTGGATTTCGTTTCAAGTTTACAAAAGAAGACGTAGAGAAATTTCCACTTATAAAAATTGGATTTATAGGATGTGACGAGCATTACTATACACAATATTATTTTGTCGTGGAAAATGTAAAAAATTTACATAGATGTACATATTTTGATTCTTTCGATCAAACGCATCTGTCAACTTCTAAAATAAAAAACTGGATAGATGATAGACTTGTATATCATAGCCAACTTACATCTTTAAACAAAGCTTATAAATTATTAGAAAAACAACAAACGATTAAAAAGGACAATAAACATTTATTACTTACAAAAAACTTAAAAAAAAAATGTTTAAGTAAGATAGGCCGATAGATGAAATAACCACAAAAGAAAAGAAAAAAAAAATATTTAATTAGATATGTAATTCATGAAATTTTGAAGTAATTTCAAACATTTCTTCTTCAGACTCATCATCCGTCATTGATATGTAATTCATGAAATTTTGAAGTAATTTCAAACATTTCTTCTTCAGACTCATCATCCGTCATTTCCTCTTCTTGTATCTCTGTCATTTCTTCTTCTTCTTCTAACTCAATAATTAATCTTTTTCGAATACATTTCTTTTCCTTTGTTAAGTGGTCATTGATGGTAAATGTATAGTTGACACCAGGTTCTACTAACATAATGATTCGTCGTCCCGTTCTATGCCAATGTAATAATTCGGCATGTATCAATCGTTTCCAATAAATAGTATTTAAAACCATGTCGGTGGGAAATGTTGGATCTGGCAAGTGCCAATAAGCCATATTCATCAACATGCATAATGTTTTCTTTTGACTCCTAAAGAGCTGTTCGAAATTCACCCATTGGCAATCCTCTACGTCCATCACCCAGTTGGAAGCCTCGGATAAAGCTACGTCTGCCCTCCCATAGGTATATTCGACGTGTTCTCCACCTCTGTCTGGATATTTTTTCAAATATTTCACCGAAGGACAATTGGAGGATTTATATTCTTCGATATTTTTTAACTTACGGTAAATGGAATATTTCTTGGGATCTCGGCATTTATAATTAGCTTCTAACAGTATCTTTACCCATTCAATCCATCCGTCACTGGGCGATGCGGATTGGTAAAAGAGAGCTTTCCACACGCGATCGAGTACCTCTTTCGACATGAATCGAACCAATTCGTTTATTTTCTTGGCAAATCCTGTCATGACATACAGGTCGCCCGATTCTGGTTCGTATACATATCTTTTTTTGGACAGCACCACGAGTCGTTGCATCCGTTGTTCGAATTTCAGTTCCACGTGGGGGAGGTTTAGAAAAGCGTTTATCTCGTCGCAGTTATTCACCGGCCATTTGTGTACCATGAGACTGTCGGTGTCCGCGTAACATATCTTGTAGCCCCTGTTTTTGAAATAGTGATATGAACCGAGCAACTGGCATCTCGCTAAAGTAACGATGGTGATGACCAGAGGTAGATAGGCGAGACACGAATCTTTGTTTCCCATGATGCCATAAAGAGAATTGATTAAAATTTTTATTCCGAGCTGTACGTTGTAATGATAAATATTTTTTGTTTTTCGATATTCATTCTGATGGTGTTTACGCAACTGTATAAAGTGAGTAACAATTTTCGGAAGAAAAGCTTCTGTATTTTGGTTCATAACAATAACGTATTTGTCTGTTTTTGGATCTATCTCTGGATAAGAGAACATGTCAGGATTATTGCGGGTCTTATTGAAAGCCGCGCTAGAATGCTCTCGATAGGGAATAGCGAATAAATACTCACGTTGAGGTAAAGCATTCCAATCTTCTAGTCTCATAATAGTACATGTACCATAACACAAATTGCTACTCACTAAACAACTCGGATACATGCTACTGAAATCCATGACGGCCACATCACTGTAAACTTGTTCAGGTCGACAATAATTTAAGGCTCCCTGATACTTTCCCTGTTTGTTTAGAAGATGTTGATATTTAAAGATGTCTACTTTGAAAAAATTGATGTTGAAAAAATATCCCAATCTCGTACCATAAGTTTTTAAAAGTTCGACTAAATATTTCGAATTCCCTAAATGTAAAGCCTGTACCATATTTAATGCTGTGAAATTCGCCCGTGACGCTAAAAAGGATATGACGTGTTCTTTGATCAACAGACGATGTACCAATTCGGAATCTCTCAAGCAATATTCTAAATAAGTAATAAAAGTTCCAAATTGCGACACGTCGTCTATCTTTGCGGGTTGTAACATTTGAAAACAGGGTTCTACTGCGGTCAGTTCGAACAACCACCGCGGTATACGTCCATATTTATACCAACTACTAATACCGATGGATTTCACGGGTATTTTAGTGATGTCTTCTAACTTCTGACGCGCTATGTCGTCCAGTTTATAACTCGGCAAGTTATAGTTTGAAAAAATGTGAAAATAGGGGTATAGATCTAAAGTGACTTTGTTGTCATAATAAACCACGATATCAGAACCGACCTTTTTCGACGTGTAACTCAAAGCTAATCGATTGAATCTTAGAAAAACGAGTCGTGCCAGTATAAAGGGAAGATCATAGGAGTTGATGTTGTAACCGGTTAAAATATGAACATCTTTCAAAAGCGCGTGAAATTTAATTAGCATTTCTCCTTCTGTTTTATAGCCGTATTCATATTCTTTCAAAGGTTGTTTAATGCCCTCGGGCAAAAGATATAATATCCATTTTTGAGTCCCATAATGTCGATTCCATTTATAAAGGCTCATCATGACGATTCTGTCTGTAGGGTAATACCCTCTGGGCATTTCATCCCCGACGAGAGGAACTGTTTCCAAATCAAAAGCCCCAATAGTCCAATCGGGTTGGTCTAAGCGTTCGGGTACCATGTCTAATGAATCCAGCAAATTTTGAGAGTCGTTGTTTAACTCATACCACATGTAGTAGAAAAAGAATGTATTATGTCGAGTACATAGGTCAATGTAAAGTCGAATGAGCCATTCTTCCGGTTCATAATAGCTAATTTTATATTTTTTGAAAAACCTTCCAATGTTTTCATGAGAAGCTGTTGTATAGACCTTATAAAAAGGTTTTTTACTATAATCTAATTTCCCCTTTGCCAACCTTTCATCAAAATAAGGTAGTATTTTTTTGGTCTCCTCGGGAATTCGGCGATAGACTACATTGTGTCCTGGGAAAAAATATTTTATATTTCGAACAACCTTATCGATATTACTAGTGCATACTCCAATCCATTGCTCATAGTATTTTTCTAGACTATAACGCTCACCCTGTTCATTTAAAAATTGTACACGTATTAAATTAACATTTCTCCGGCTTTGAATGCATTCCCAATTGATGGAAAAATACATTGTAAGGAGGAAAAAAAATCGGTTCACTTTTTTGATATATTAATAAATAAATAAATAAAAAAATAAAAAACCTTAATTTTTTTTTTTTTTTTTTTACACAAATTTATTGTTGAGCCAACATTATAAAATAAAAACATCTTTTTTTACTTTAAATCATTTTATTAAAATAATATTGAAACTTAAATCTTGCAGTGTTATGTTTTAACTACAACCTTCAAATGACATCTCAAAATGGTCAATGACCTTATATAAAGTCGCGCGTTTTAGAAATATATTTTAGACAATTCTATGCAATGACTTGAACGATATTTACAAATGCATTAAGAAGGAAAAACAGGAAATAGTAAATGTTACAGGATTAAATTCCGAAACTAGTCTAGAAAATATTTAGATACTTCTGTAGCTAGTCTAGAAAATATTTAGATACTTCTGTAGCTTCTGATCATTTTTTGTGGAAAGTTTTATACTTTCTGTGGCTTCTGATAATTTTTGTGGAAAGCTTGTGGAAAGTTTTATACTTTCTGTGGCTTCTGATAATTTTTGTGGAAAGCTTTACTTCCACCGGAAGAATAAGCTTCTGATCATTTTTTGTGGAAAGTTTTATACTTTCTGTGGCTTCTGATAATTTTTGTGGAAAGCTTTACTTCCACCGGAAGAAGAATAAAAGTTATTCGCCCTTGATAGGTTTTTTTTAAAAACGTTAAATAAAAAAATATATATATATATATATATATATATATATATATATATATATATATATACAAGGGGTGAAAAAATACAGAAATATTACAATTTTTTTTTACAGTGTCAAATTTTACCTCGAGTGGTAAAGAGCTTACTAGAGATTCAACAAATGTACTTCTACTAGCTGGATCTTAAAACTATGAATTAAATTTAATAATAATAATAATAATAATAATATTTTTGTAATTAATTACTTTAACTTTACGGTGGCCTAATTCTAATTTATTCTTAGAATGAGTAAAATATAATAATTCTTTTTGACAGTGTCAGATTTTACCTCGAGTGGTAAAGCTCTGAGTTAGGAAATTACTTGAGGGCTGCTGTCTTTTGATTTATTACTTAAGGTTCAACGCTTCCACTAGTTGGATCTTAAAACTTACAAAAATACTATAAATAAAAAAAAAAACAGTTTTTTTTTTAATTAAATATTTTTTATTCTATATTTAATTTTACAGTGGGTGAAATATCACAATTCTTTCTTACAACGTCAGTTTTTTTTTTTTAATCAGTCCAATTCCTCCAAATCCTTTGTCTCCACAAACAGTGTCGATTTAATTCCTCCAAATCCTCTGTCTCCACGAACAGTGTCGGACAACTCCGTCGTCTCGATGATTTCGGGATAAACGGCTAAATGGAACACGGCTTGTGCGATGGCACTACCTTTCTGAACGGTGTATTTCTCCGGCGAACAATTTTTCATTATCACGCCCACCGAGCCTCTGTAACCTGGATCTATCACACCGCCACACACGCTGAGTTCTGCAAAAGCCAGCGAAGACTTGTCCCAGATAAACATACCCATATAAGGGGGAAACTCAAACGCGATTCCAGTATCGATCACTTTTCTCTCGCCAGGTTTCAACTCTATTTTCTTAGGTGCATATAAATCGAATCCTAAAGATTGGTCATCTCTCTGTTTCGGATCGATGGCGGAATTTAACACTTTCGCATATTTCACCTTTGGCGTAAAGTGACGAAAGAGAAACAAGACGATCCCAGTAGCAAAGCGTTGGAGAATCATGTTTAAGAAAGCCATGTTGGATGAGTAATTAATTTATCGAACGAACGAAACAATAGACCTTTTATATAGAAATATTTTTTATTTAAAAAAAATATTTTTTTATTTAAAAAAAATATTTCAATTAAAAGAATTTTTTTTTTTTTTTTTTAAATTATATATTAGACTTAGGATTTATAGGCTATCAGTCCACCCACGACAAATTGTAAGAGTTGTACAATCAAATGTGTGAGGAATTTCATTTTATGAGCCGTCACATATGCGGCTCCATTTGTACGGGTTGCTACGGCTACTGTATCTGCATTCAGAGAGTATATAGCAAAACCATACGTCATCAGTCCGACAACAATCAGTACGAGTAGTGTGGCGGCTAATATCATTTTTAAATTCATGATTACCTACTTTATTTAACCCATAGCAAACAACATTCCTAAAAGCAACATACTCAAAACGTTCATCACGGTGGGTGCTATCAAACTCATTTTATTTTCTGCCCAAAATTCATAAGCGGATTTGTTCGCCTCTGTAACTTTGCCAGCCGCTTTGACGTGATCGGGTTCATTCGCTATTTTGTACAGAGACCATCCCATCAACACCACGCTGATCAACAACACCACTAAGACAAAACCAAGGAGGACACTGGAAAATCCAAACATTTTCATCTTTATTACTCATGGTGCATGCAATCGTTCACACTCAAGGCGTCGTTTTAGGAAGACGGTATGTGCCTTTGGAATTGGCCTACGCGGACGTCTCTGGTTTACAGAGACATTTCCTCATCAACAGTCCGATCAATTATGCCTATATGCGTAGATTCTATCCCCATGCTCGGCCGGATGTCCTCGTCACTGTCAATGGAGGCGTGCGCTACGTCGACGTTTTGAATTTTTTGCAGGATCGCTACCAGTTCCTTCAGTTGGATCGGACCGAAACTGTTTTTGGGTACAAAGGGGAAAGTTATCAGCCCCAAGTGCTGATCGATGCCGGGATCCCTCACCGAATCAACGTGGAAAACTTGGGAGTTCCCGCCCTCCGTCACACGGCGGTGCACGGTACTTGTCCCTGGCATAGAGATAATTGGAGCAAATGTCCTCTGGTGGCTTTGAAGAGGATTCTGGATCATGTAACATTGCGTAATTGTTCTGTGAGATAAAATAGACTCAAAGAAATCTCGAAAGTTGGAATGGGTGATATCTCTTTTTCCCACAGACCGTCTCGATGACTGAGCGCCAAGAGTCTCTGAAACACGTCGATGAGTTTCGGAGGTGTGTTGTCGTGAGGCACCTGTTGTACAGCTTCGTGAACGATGCGAATATTGTGTAACAGCGCGTCCAGTTGAGGACACTCCGAAATGTCCTCGGGTTTTTCCCCATGCAGGAACTGGTGCACCGTCTGTTTCAACAGGGCCTTCACGGACACGCTGAGAGGATGGAGCGGTTGTTTTTTCAGAAACGCCTTCAAGGTTTTATCCGTCTGCCAATGCGCCGCGTTCACATATTCCGAACGAGGGACTAAAAACATGTTGAGCGGATCGAAATATTGACCTCGGGCTTTGCACGTGATGTCGTAGAGTCGCATGGCTCGTTTTAAATGTTCTCTCGATGCATGGGGCAAAGGCGAGAGTGTCACCGGTCTACGAAGATTGATGAATCGCCTCGCCACCTCTCCCCAGAACTCGGCCGACTGGTAATCGTAAGAATGGGACGGCGCTTCTTCCAGAAGCTCTTTTAAAATTTCGTCGTCTCGTTTGGATGGAGCGGGCAAAACAGCAACGGGTTGGGTCGACAACCACCGCTCCAACTCATCCCAGAATCTGGAGACGACCCGCGTTTTGAAAGGACGATTCCTGTCCGAGTCCAAATGGTCTATCAAGTTGTTCATGTCGCCATACACTTGATGGGGGAAGGCCGTCAACCCTCCGTTTTCCATAATGTCGAGCCATGGAATATTTTCGGCCTCCATCCGAAGAATGAGAGGGACCAGTTCGGGAGGAGGGCTCGACAAGGGTGAACAAGACCCGAACAACAATTGCTCAAACCACTCCAACATCTTGCTTCCAGCGGAAAAGGTTCAAATGAAAGGGATAAGACTTGGCCATGTAATAAGACAGCATGTTGCGGGCCATGTGACAATGCATGAGATACATAGCAAAGAAAAGGAGCATATACACGGTCCACATGATTCTTTTTATTTAAGAAAAGTAGAAGATGCAGGACTTTTATGAAATTGTAACACACTATGGTACATTATCGGACGGGTCCAATACATATCCGAAAGACAAATTCGGAAACGAATATGTCCCCGAAGGTTTTCCAATGCTCATGAAAAATGGAAAAATACTCTACCCTTTGGATGCGAGAGGTAAAGTGAGGTATCGGAAAGATGCGGATGGAAACGAAGTTTACGAAAGCGTGAATGGCCAATATTTTATAGGCGTGGGAAGAGACGGCAAAGAACAGTATGCTCAAAATCGTAAACACGACGAATATTATCCCCCCGACCATACATTTGCAAAAATGCCAGATGGATCTTATTATTATGCGACGACGAAAGGGGGTGAGACCCTCTTTCCCAAAGACGAGGCAGGGTCCGAGTTTTATATCACAACGCCCAATTTTGAAAAACCCCATACCGCTCCGGACAGATATGCTGTGAACCCATCCGGTGAAATCTATCCCAAATCCTCTACCGGTACAGAGGTTATTCTCCAAAACATTTATGCGATGCAGGAGGG
The DNA here is from genome assembly GCA_963930645.1 of Salticus scenicus. Taxonomy (NCBI): domain Eukaryota; kingdom Metazoa; phylum Arthropoda; class Arachnida; order Araneae; family Salticidae; genus Salticus; species Salticus scenicus. Next base: position 711,233 of record CAWVNO010001280.1, read on the forward strand.
AGAAAATTACGATTATTATTATCCAAAGGATTGTTTTAACAATGAATATTATCGCGAAAAGGAATTGCTGGATCGTTATGCTGTAACGAACGATGGAAAAATTATCTTGATGCAGAGAGAGGATATGCCCTACATTCATCCTACCAAGACGCCGGAGGTAACGGAGAGTAATATATTGGGTAAATTAATTAGAGAAAATAACGAAGAAAGAGATTTCCTTACGGACGTAGAGTTACCGATTTACACCAACCCCCCAAAAAATTATTCGTACAGAGAACGGAAAACAAACAAAATTAAAACGGTTCGTCAATCGGCTCCATTGATCAGTTTAACAATATTTAACAAGTGGTATTTTTGGATAATTATCATCTTTTCCTTCATGGTGAAGGGTTTTGTAGTGTGGTGGATTTTCTTCAGATAAACAAAAACACAATTAAAGACAAAAATTTAATTTATTTTCATTTCGATGGAGGATCCATGACAGAATGAAAATGAGCAGCTTGGACAGACCACTCTATATTTAAATTACAATATATATATATATATATATATATATATATATATATAAAATATATATATATATAAAATATAAATAAATAAATAAATAAATAAATAAATATATATATATATATATATATATATATATTGAGTATATACAAAATGATTATATTATGATTTGTTAAATTCACTTTTATATTTATGAATTTCCTAAATTAATGTATTCTGCATATCATTCTGTATATCATTTTGTATATTAGTAAAAAATGTATATGATAAATTGGAAATTTGTATAAAGAATATTATAGAACCAAATGCGCTATGTTTAGCACATCACTTTTTTTTTTTTTTTAATCAATTAATTTTTTTAACTATTAATAACAAATACTTCAAATTTTTATGACTTCACTTTCTCATTGCAAATAACTTCACTTTCTCATCGCAAATAATACATATATTTTTTTAATATTTTAATTACATTTAATATATATATATATATATATGCAAATAATACATATATTTTTTTAATATTTTAATTACATTTAATATATATATATATATATATATATATATATATTTACATGTCAAACCTATTTTTCCAATAAATAAATAAATAAAATTTGGAGGCATAAGATAATGACATTTTTTTTTTTTTTTTTTTTTTTTTTTTTAGAAAATCTTTTCCCAAAAATGTCTTTAAAAGAAAATCAAGAGACAGAACAGCCTGAAATAGAAATCCCAGATGCTGAAAATGATATCGGTGTTATAGACGAAGACAGTTTCAAAAAGATGCTTCTTTCTTATGCAAAACAGCCTAAAATAGAAATCCCAGATGCTGAAAGCGATAGCGATGTTTTAGACGAAGTCAGCTTAAAAAAGTTGCTTCTTTCTTTTGAAAAGAAAGTTCTCAAAAACCAAGAACTTCGTATAAAATTTCCTGATCAGCCTGAAAAGTTCATGGATTCTGAAATAGAATTGATTGATATAATTTTTGAAATGCGAATCTGTGCTACAAAAACTGATTTGTATCATATTCTTGTTGAATTAAATTCTGTTTCAAGTATGCTGGGCTTACTAACTCATGATAATACTAATATTTCTATATCAATTGTTGATTTATTGAAAGAAATGACTAATATCGATAAATTAAATGAGAATAAAGAAGATGTTACTTCCTTCATTAATGCAATGCTTGATACCCAAGTTATTGCTTTGCTTCTGCAAAACTTAGAACGCTTAAATGAATCTGTTAAAGAAGAAGCTGAAGGTGTTCATAATACTCTATCAATAATTGAAAATCTTGCTGAATTTAAAGTGGATGTGTGTGTTGATGCCACCCAACAGGGATTAATGCAATGGATTCTGAGAAGAGTAAATGCGAAAACGCCATTTAATGAAAATAAATTATGTTGCAGTGGACTTTTATTGATACTGCTCCAGCATCATGATGAAAATCGACAATATTTTGGTGAAATTGAAGGTATCAAGATTTTGTTACAACAATTAGAATATTTTAAAGGGACCGACCCTTCAAATTCTGATGAACTTGATATGATGGACAATTTTTTTGATTGCCTTTGTTTGTCACTCATGTTTGCTGCCAACCGAGAAAAATTTTTAATAGGTGGAGGTCTTCAACTTATGAACGAAATGTTCACTGGGAAAAAATTGTCAAGACATGGTGCGTTAAAAGTTCTGGGTCAGAATTTAAAATATAGTAACCAATGCTGAACTGAACTATATGAATTTTTAAAAGGTGAAGGTCTTCAATTATTGCTGAACTGAACTATATGAATTTTTAAAAGGTGAAGGTCTTCAATTATAGTAACTTATGTTAAACTGAACTCTCATGGCATGTGGTTAGCTTTACTTTTGACTACAATAAAGAGATATATAATACTTTGTCGTATATTTTTTGATTTGTACAGTTGTTTATTATAATTATTTAAATTAATTCAATTATCTAAGTTTTATATACGTTTACGATTAAAAATGATTTCAGAAATAAAAAACTCTTGACATTTAGTCATGGCTTAAGAAAATTTGACCATTTTGCATTATATTTAGTTTTTACATATTTTGCTCTGACTTTGTAAAATCTCTGTCAAATGATTAAAAAAAAAAAAAAAGTATGGATTAAAACTTAAGCAGTACTCAGATTGTTATCTTTCTATTCAATACTTTTTAAAGCTCTGCAATGCATTTAGTTTAAAAAAAAAAAAAAAAAAAAAAGTATGGATTAAAACTTAAGCAGTACTCAGATTGTTATCTTTCTATTTAATACCTTTTAAAGCTCTGCAATGCATTTAGTTTAAATAATTCCTTCTGTTTCTATTTAATACCTTTTAAAGCTCTGCAATGCATTTAGTTTAAATAATTCCTTCTGAAACAAATATTGGGTATATCATTTAAGATTTTTTTTTTTTTTTTTTCAGAATTTTTATTCAGATTTGACAAAACATTTTTTTAATTGCCTGTCTTTACATTTACAATGCAATGTGCAAAATGTACTCCTAATCCATTTTTAAAAAGATTGGTAATGGGTCATTAAAGATTAAAAACATATAAAGACAAATGGGTCATTAAAGATTAAAAACATATAAAGACAAAAAGTCTTTTTTATCCTCATTTTTATCATTTATTCATTGTTACAATATTTATAATACAATATGCTAACAAAATTATTAAATAAATTTTAAAACCCCATTTTTATCATTTATTTATTGTTACAATATTTAAAAATACAATATGCAAACAAAATTATTAAATAAATTTTAAAAAATATATTACCCTTTAAATAAAGACCGTCATTCATATTTTATAAATCCAAATATGGTCCTCTATATTTAAAAAATATATTACCCTTTAAATAAAGACCGTCATTCATATTTTATAAATACAAATATGGTCCTCTATCATTTAAAAAATATATTACCCTTTAAATAAAGACCATCATTAATATTTTATAAATCCAAATATGGTCCTCTATCATGATAATATATATTTTATAAATCCAAATATGGTACTCTATCATGATAATATATTTCCTTGACACCGTTTTCTTTATCCATCATGCGATAATTAATTTGTATTTGTTCAGCCCAAATTGATTCGACGGGATACATGTATTGTTCTCCTTTTTGACACCATAGTAATCCCATAATTAAAATATGGACGTATCATAAAATGTGGATTATAAGTATTATAAGAACCATGTTTTATCGTGTGTGTTAGTTCTAAAATTTGATTTTCAAACAATATCCATGCAGATGGCTGAAATAACAAGTCGTCGAATTGAGATATTTTGGATAAACTGTTCTTGACATCAAAGGGTAAATTTAAAAATGGGAACGATTCTGTCATTTCTGTCAAAAATATCAAACACAAAATCTGTCAAAAATATCAAACAAAATTTTTCTTCAAAGTAAAAAAAGGATCACAGCAAGTCAAAATGAAATCCCTTTTATATACGCAAAAACAAGAAATGGGTTTTATTTTGAGATTAAATCATATAATCTCAAACTAAAACCTATTTTTTCCAAAAATCTTATAGTGTATTTATGAAAACATTTAGTTAAAATGAAATTATATTTGTATGAAGCTAAAATCGAGGGGAACTATATTTTTATGTTTTGTTAGTGAATCCAAACACGATTTGGATAACGATTGACTATTTGTCTAATGGGAATAAATATCATCAATTCGGAACGACATTAAAAGGTAGAATAAAGACTGTTGTAAAAAAAAAAAAAAAAAAAAAAAAAAAAAAAATTTTTTTTTTAAGTATTTCTCCTCTTTTAGTCTGAGCAAAATGGGTGGCTCCACACAGCTGGATATAAAGCGTCACGCACTGTCTCATTCTCCTCACTGACTCATTCTCCTCACTGCATCATGTTAGCCTTTGTGATTAAAGTGCGCACTTACAAAGTGTTGTGCTTCGTTGGGGAGGACGAGTGTGTATATCTAAGTGCTAAGGATATCCAAAACTTGTTGCGGTATTGCCCTGTTAAGTCTTACGGAAAGCAGAAAAGTTTCTTGATGGTGAAAGATGTTATTGAAGAAAATATACCCGTCCGCCTGTTGAGGAGACGAGTAATCCCACAAGGAACTTTAATGACTATGTTGCAATCGTCTGAATACATTCAAGCCGATTGTTTGAAAAAAATACTAACGAATGAAGAGAAGATCAGTGAATTGGAGTGTGAATCCATATATGGTGTCAACATACCGATAATAACGAGAAGTAATACAGCTGAGTCAAAGCCGTTTAACATTTGGTTGAACAATTACATCTATCAAGATAATTTGGCCGGCGCATCGACAACCCCAATGTCTCAAGAAGATAATTTGGCCGGCGCATCGACTACCCCAATGTCTCCAGAGTCGAGATCTCCCCGCACTCCCCAAGTTATCCTCCACCGGACTATTCTTTGCCACCACCTAGTAAGTTGAACATTTTTTACTCGGGGTATTTCCCCGAAAAAATTACTTTATTTACGAATACTCAAGAACAATCATATTTAAAAATTTAATATACATTGTATTTACGAATACTCAAGAACAATCATATTTAAAAATTTAATATACATTGTTTGTCATCCTGAAAACTTCATAAATGGAAAATGTATTGTCTGTTATTAAAAATGTATTGATTTTAAAAATTGTTTTTTTTTTTTTTTTTTTTTTTCACAAAGAAAAGTACAAAAAAGAATTTTAGAGAAATATACTTTCCCTTCTTCTATCTAGTTCTTATTTTTAGAGTATTTTTCTACTTAATTCATCATAGATATATTTGAAGAGAATTGCTCTAAAAATTAAGTGGTGTAGAAAAAAGGGGCGTTTTTCAATAGGCGTTAATTTTGTGTAAACGAACCCTATCATATTCTATATATTCATTTAGGCAGACTACAATTTCCCCATAGACGTTAATGTATTGAATACTCTTGGTAACACGTCTACGTGAAAGATCAGATTTTCCACCAGCATTTAAAGCTTTAATTCGTTGGGTCTGAATATTCGCCATTGCTGATCGATAGGTCTTTCAATCATGGCATAAAAAAGTATGACTTGGATACTTTTCTTTTTTCTGTGGTTGATTTACGCGTGGACCTGGAAAGGTACCCAGTCCGCCCCGACCCTCACCCTTCCAACGCAAGCTCCCACGTTTCGTCAAAACTGTTCCACCAAAGAGGTGTATTGCATCGACGACTGCTCCTTTCTTTGCGTCGAAACCAACGCTAAATGCGTCGGCGGAAAATGTGAAGTCGAATTGGAGACGGTCCCCTGCAACGAAGAAATGGGAGGTGTGTTGATGATGATACAGGATCCATTCCCCCACTGGTCATGCGTTTGTACAGAATCTCGTTTTTTTGGAGGAAAGGAATGTGACACTTTGAATCCGGACGTGTGTGAACACGGAATGTTTTTGTATCGAAACAGAAATCAGTATACCTGCCTGTGTTTGTGGCCCTACACACTGCTGATGATTGGTAATAAACCGCACTGCGTGGAGAATAAAATGTTGGCTTTCTACGATGAGTCGTCAATGGAAATCATAGAGTAAAAAAAAAAAAAAAAAGTTTTTTTACTCTCCATTGACGATTTATCGTAGAAAGCCATGTCAACAAAGAATGAATGCCTTAATACAACTCATACAATTTCCATCGACTCACAGTTATAGTTTTTTAATTGATTTTCAACAAAAGTATTTACGAAATTTTTTGTTAATCTATACAGCTTTCAATATGATTCATATTTTATTTGAAGAAAATATAATATGTCAAACAAATGAAGCGAGGAGCGTATCGCCAAATTTTATTAATACCAAATGTTTTATTAATGGTACAATGACAATGGAGAAGACCACCACAATTTACCATGATTATTACCAATGGGTATCCATTTACCTATTATTTCTTGCATTCGCTTTCTATCTTCCTTTCTACATATGGAAAAAAATGTTTGGAAATTATCTCCGATGTTTAGAAAATCTTACATGCAAACCCGATGAAATAATCGAACTCATCTACGATTCCAAAGGAAACTTTATGTATTTAAAAACGTGGGGATTAGAACTTTTTTACATAATCTATACTCTTTTGATGTTATATGTTACCGATATCTTTTTCAACCGTCTTTGGAGTCGATTTAATTGGTCGTGGAAAGCAATTGATAAAATATTTCCAGATAGTGGAACCTGTTTCGTGCTTTATTATCAAAGTAGTGGATCTACCGATGGCAGGTTTAATTGTCTTTTGCCTTTGTGTAGCGTTTATCGTAAAATATTTATAACTCTTTACATATATATAATATTGTTAATTATATTTAATATTTTGATACTTATTTACAGGATAAAATTATTCGTATGTGAAAAAAATTTTATAAATGAATGGTGGGCATTTTCTATTGCCAAGCAAATATCAATTACTTGGAATAATAAGAAAAAATTTGAAATGGCTTATTCGTCATTAAACGCAGTGAAAATGGAAGAATTTATAGTGTAATTTGTTTTAATCAGAACAATAACCTGATTCATTTTCATCTATATCATCCACTATTCTCACTCTTCCTTGTTGGACTCCCTGAAGGAATCTTCGGTCATCATTTGATAAATGTCTCTGGCATACCGGACATTTTTTAAATGGATGACGTCGAAAATAAATTACGATACATCGTTGATGAAAAACATGTTCACAATCTAATCTATAATTTGATCTTGGATAATTTATAAGAGTGTTACAATATAAACATCT
>CAWVNO010001280.1:720982-770982 GCA_963930645.1 Salticus scenicus
TCTATATATATATATATATATATATATAGAGAGAGAGAGAGAGAGAGAGAGAGAGTATAATATTTTTTGTATATAATGTATATTGATTAATAAAAAAAAAATGGTCAGTTTAATTGTGATGGAAACGATAACATTATAAAAAATAGACAATTAGCCCATACATGAATGTAGGCGTTATAAATAATTGCGAGGCTAAAGAACAAAAATATAATTATATATTTAAATCCCGACCAAATTTCCTCCTTCTCTTTCCACACAAACTGAGCCGTGGGTTCTTCTACAAAGGATTTGTCCTCTGGGGCTAAAACCCCTAAATATTCTTCCACCCGCTCCACCATAAATGATAATATTTTAGAAATGTCCAAGGATAAAATCTGATTCTCCCAAACGTATTCCGGGTTGAGTTCCGGACGCACAGAGCTTTCTTTGAAATAATGGAGATCCAATTCTTGGTCGAGTTTCTCGAGCGTTGTTTTATTGATGATTTTATGAAAATCGTAAGGATCTAACATATCCAAAATGCCGGCCACTATATCGTAGAGGGCGAGTACACCCGTAGTCACACTGACGGATTTTCCTAAAGATTTTAACGCGAGGGTGCCGCTTCGTTGGATACCTTTACTCACTGAGTGTTTCAGCACATGTCTGACTGTAAGGTTGTCTATAGCTCTGTTTAAAAGATCCGGTGCTACTTTGCTTAAAGTTCTTTCCACTCCCCATTCTGCTATATCTCTCCCAAAATCTTTAGCCAATTCCACAATCATTTCCTCACGGACCTTTTTATTGACCTCCCCGACGGGGAGTGACCGTTTGCTTCTTTTTTTGGGAACCTTGTAGTTAATGTAGGAGGGAAGGGGAGGAGGCTGTTTGTGATGAGGTTTCAGGCCACTCGTTTTGATCGATCGAATGGTCGTGGTGCCCAACAACCATTCGCCGAACGACTGTCCCCCCGACTGGACGCAATCGTCGTTCACCAGATCGAGTCCGTATTCTTCGCAATATCTCTGGTTCAGTTTCAACTTACCGTTTTCTACGTCGAGTCCTCCGTGGAAAACGTGTCGGGAAGCTCGCTCGAAAAGTTTTTCAGGCATTCCCGCCAAAGCTTTTTTCAAAGGATTCGACACGAAACATTGACCCTTCTCCCAATCCGCATCGATTTGGTGGTCTTCGCAAGACCTCTGGCAAGCCAATTGAAATTTTTGACCGATGAGAATCCATTGGGGGTCGCTTTGACACATTTCCCAGTTTTTTTGGAAAGGATAGCATGCGAACCTTTTACACCCTATTTCGTCAAACCAAGTGCGTGTCACCACAATACATTGAGGAGCGAGAGAGGGAGGCACGTAATAGTCTTCACGAGTGGCCGGTCGCGTGTCTACAAAAGCATGTTCAAAATAGTGAGGGTAAAGTCTTTTGTATTCGTCCATCACGTACACTTTGGTGAGTTCCGTGGCATATCTCAATGCATGTTCCATTCCGGACTTGGTTCTAGGGCACTCTCTAAAGTAGGTCCTTTACTATAAGGGGAAAAAACGATCGAAGGCCTCATAAAAACCGGATCGTCGACGAGGGTGTAGCGAACACAACACCGACTGTGGTGAACTTTGAGGAACCAACAGTCTGTGTTCAGAATTCTTTCGTAAGATCCTATACCGACGTTCGGTTTATATGTTTTCAACCTGTGGCGACACAGCCAAGCGACGATAACATAAGTCTCCTCATAGGTACAGTCGGCAGGTAATGCGTACACTGGAAATCCGACAACAGGATGATGATGATGAGTCACTATAATCGATCGGTGTCGAATGGCTAAATGATCCTTGGTAGTACAGGCACACGAATTCGTGCGATCAAAAAGTGCGTCGGTTGTGGAGGGTAACGAGGTGAAAGTGATCAGTCCCAACTTTGCGGCGACGTTTAAAAAGTTTTTGGGTACGTTTTCTGGCACGAAGAGAGAGACGGGAGCCATGGATAAAATTATAAATTTTAAATCGTTGAGTGATGAACGAGCCACGAAAACACCAAGGTTCGAGAGGTGGAAAAAGTTTAAAGGATACAGGACCCTTAAGCCGAAAATAAGTAGCAATGTAATAGATCAGAAGGGCTCGGTTCCAAATCAAGGCCGGATTTCTAATTTGAACACGAAAATGGAACATAGTGTAATATGGAATGAAAATCATGGCACATTTATTGATTTTTTTTAATCACACACACACACACACACAAAAAAAAAAAAAAAAAAAAAAAAAATGAAAATCATGGCACATTTATTGATTTTTTTTAATCACACACACACAAAAAAAAAAAAAAAAAAAAAAAAAAAAAATTTTTTTTTTTTTTTAAACACATATATAATACTACTTTTTTTCTTTCATAAATTACTTTACAATGGACACACTGAAAAAATATGTACTTATTTGTCAACACCGAGTCAACGTTTTAAATTTTGAAACGTTGTCTCGTCGCTTCAATAGTCGACTCCAATTAATTTTAAATAAAAATAGTGTATTTCATTTAAACGACTGTCAGTGGTCCCAAGACGATGATGACTTTGTCGTTCCCGATACATGTTCCTGTTGTCAAGTCATAGAGCATCCGGAAAAGTTTTTAGTTGACGAAATGCTTTCGAATACTTCTAAGACATTGTATGCGGACACCGATCCACTGGACACTCCTTCTAATATGAATTATATGGATACCGATCCACTGGAGAATATACGAAATTTTTACAATCGTTGTGTTCGGGACAGAAAAAATGTCTTCAAGTGGTACGAGGCCTACAAGAAGATGGTAAACGTTCTAAAATTCCAGATATATGTCAGAAAACTGAAAAAGGAAAAAGAAATCGATGCTGTTTATAATAGCGTATCTAGAGAGTGGCATCTGTCGGATTGTGTGAGAAGCGCTCATCCAAATGAAGGCCCTAATACGTGCATTTGTCAAAGGGCTATAATAAATCCTAGCAAGTATCTCAAAGAAATGTACCATTTTGTAGAAAAACATTTGCAAGAAAAACTTCCAAACAATTATGTATATAAAGGTATATAAAGATAAATAAACTATAATATAGTATAAACAATTTGTTATTGTATTATTTAAAAACAAATTTTTTTAATTACTTGCAGCATCGGATTGGTTTACTCGAGGGCAACTATGTATATAAATTTACTTGCAGGATCGGATTGGTTTACTCGAGGAGGTATATTCAACTATGTAGTATATAAAGATGAATAAACTATATAGTATAAACAATTTGTTGTTGCATTTAAAAGACGTTTATGTATATAAAGATGAATAAACTATATAGTATAAACAATTTGTTGTTGCATTTAAAAAACGTTCAAACTAAACTCAAATTTTTTAATTACTTGCTGGATCGGAATGCTCTCGATCCTTCCATTGGTTTACTTTACGTTCGAGGTATATTTAAAATTGTATATATTTACTAAAGCATGTTAGTTATCTTCCTGTTACTCTTAACGTTGTATATCGGTTTGATTTTTTTGTACGGCACTGGGAAATTCGAATCGAGTCAGATTTCTCCCTGGCCCACTTTAATGAAACTTCAAGAAACGGAGGAAAAGGAAACTTGTAAAACGGATGCAGACTGTTCACCTTACCATCTGTGTATGTCCGACACATGCGTTCCGAAACTTTTGAGGGGTAACCATTGTAACCCGGCCACTGGACAGTGGATTTCTACTCGATACAGGGGGGCCACCTTTGCGATTTGCGTGTGTCTGAACGATCATCTTATTTCTCAAAAGTTATTTGGTGGAGACTGCGACACGAACGTGGGTTGCGGGACACATGGACAGTATATTCCTAGTCGAAACATTTGTGAATGTGAACTGGGATACAGAGCCGATGGTTTCACTTGTAAAAAATTACCCGTTGTCGAAACGATGAACCTGTTTCCTTGCAAAGAGGATGAAATCGAGGTGTCGCAAATTAAACCAGGAGACGGATTTCATCCGAGTTACGTGAAACGCCTCGCCTCGGTCAAATGTGTTAAGCGACCTTGTACTTTCGACGTGTTGACAGGACAACCTTTAAAACGCGCAAAGTACGAACCCAACTGGGGTTGCATCTGTGATCCCAGATTCGGACTGTTCGGCATCACACTGGGCCAAAATTATTTGAGTAGTGAAGGCTTTGACGCCTGCGTGAGCATATTCACCAAAGAAGCCAGAGTACCGATGGATGTTAAATTAGTCACGTATTTTTATTTGGGTGAGCGGAAACCCATTTCCTTCATCCTGTTTGACACAAACTTGAAAGACCTCATTTCCTTTTTTCAAAACTTGAATGGGAAATTCATAATAAGCCAGGATCCGTGGGGATTCGATTTCGCTCAGTATGTTTTCAAAAACTCTCGCCCCATGCGTGCTAGACGAAGGTTTATATGGAATACCTCGCTATACGACAACAAATATAAAAATTTCTTTAAACCCTGGGACTGTTCGAGCGTTCCGTCATTTTGGCAAAATAAGCCTTACCAACCTGAAGATGTATACAATATTTTATACAAGAGTCCAGTATGTCACGATTTTACAGGAATGTATAATGACAAGTATATCCTGAATCCGCAACATTTGACATTCACAAAGATTGGTGACATAGACGTTCATAACGCATTCGTTCTACATTATGAATCGGAACATAATAGATGGACTTTAGATTTGGATTTTCCTTTTAAAATAAATTACTACAGAACAATAAAAATAAATGCGCCTTATTATCCTGTTACCACAGTAGACTATGGTCCAAATTTTGTTTATAGGGGTAGATTTGATTTGAACTGGTAGATTTGATTTGAACTATTAATGAACAAGATGAAACGTAAACTTGAAGACGATAATGAGGAGACAAAAGAAATTTTACAAGACTTACAAACAAATCTTTTGAAAGGAGACGAGGTGGAAAAACAACTCTTTGAGACCCAAAAACAATATTTCATGGTATATATGGAAAAACTGATGCATCAGATTCCAATGGGAGAACAATTGGTGGATATCATTCAAAACAAAAGCGGATTGAACGGATTCGAATATATGTTTACGGCCGCTAAAAGCGTTATTCAGTCTCGGATGCGAGTAAAACAAATTAATGCTTTTCATGCCGTATTTGACATGGTGTATAATCTCGTATTTCGTTACGTGCATGAAAAAATCGTTTCACCCACTTTGACAAAAGTATTGTCCGATAAACAGTTAAATTTAGCTTACGAAAAATATCAATCGTGTTCAAAAACGGAAGAGGAGGGCTGTGTAGTGGAATTACAATGCTTACTTTATTGCATACAAGAGATGTTGGAAAATCAGGAAACTGTGAAAATACCAAATCCTTTACATAGTCGTTTTACGCAGCAAATGAAAGCAATGAGTGAGTATGTAATAACGTTACTAGTATCCATGTCCAAACCGGATAAAGAAGAAAATAAAACACAAAAAATTAATAATAAATAAATAAATAAATTTAAAAAAAAATATATATATATATATATATATATTTTATATTTAAATAGGATATAGAAAACTTTTTCTGGCTGACGTTGTAAAAATGACGGAACTATTTCCATTTTACGATTTACCCTTCGAAGTTTTAGTCATGATTTTTAAAAGATATTTTTCTTTCGGTGATAAAGTTGACACGTTGTCTACCATGCCCGAGTTTGATCGTTTTTTTTCGGATCCGTATGCGTGGTCAGTTTGCGATGCGCGTTTGATGCAAATTCTTCGTGTTATGAAACCAGGTTGGTATCTGGACCTTTTTAATCATCCTTGTTACGTGTCTTTCGGCGATAGGATTCTGTCCGTCCATTATTTTAAGTATCTGAAACAGAGGCATGAAAATCCTCCCCTTACATGTTTACCATTATGTGATAAAATGCTTACAGTCGAAATAACAGAATGTATGGACGTAGTAAACATTAAATGGGAAATAATGCATCAGAATTTGACAGACCATTTCCCGCAACACTACGTTCCCATCGAAAACCTGGATGATATTAAATATTACGATTTATCTGTCGATGATATTATTGCGGTGAACTGGTCATCAAAAACTCTTCGTTGGCAGAATAAAACATACAATTTCAATAATGGATGGATTTTGAAAAATTATAAAGTCACTCCAAAAGACAACTATGATATTGAATTAGAATACCTTTACGACAAGAAAGATTTTTATACTCCCATCGAACTGCTTTGTGAAATGATTGTACAGAGAAAGAGAGAAGGTATTTTTTCACCCATCAGATCGCTTTGGACAATTAAGACGCACAGAAATTATCGGGTAATTGATGAAGCTTGTGTCAAAATGAAAATTCAGTATTATTAAAAAAAACAGTAAATTAATTAGAATAACTCACACGTGCGCGACCAATTTTTCACGGTCATTGATATAACGGACTACAAATTCATGACAAAAAAAGAATGAGAAAAAATGCGTGATTCTTTGCCAAACATATGCTCCCATCGAAAATCTGGATAACATTAAATATTACGATTTACCTTTTCTTAATACTACTGTGGTAAACTATTCTTCTAAATCTCTTCGTTACAAATGTGGAAAAATAACTACAATATTGAAGTAGAATGTATTTCAAAGGTTACAGGATATAATTATTATCATTATTATTATTATTATTATCATTATTATTATTTTTTTTTTAAATATATGTTTTGAAATCAATTCTTTAGAAGTATAGTATAGCATGGATTCCGTAAAGAAAACTGTTCGTTTCTCTACAAAAAAATATTATTATTATTTCAAGTCAGAAAAGGTATCTGTAGAAAAACCCAATCGAGAGGCAGCTGAGCGAATAAGAATGGAAAAGTTAGTTTTACACAAACCTCATACTGAACTGGAGCGAGTGAAAAATATAATTCAATCCTGGAGAAACTACGAAACTGTTATTGTGTTTGGAAATCTAGGTCGACAACCCTACCTCTTAAACTATTATTTAGATTTATGTTTCGCCAGTGAAGAAAATATCACTATCCAATGTCAATGGAATTTACCTTCTCATTATCAAACGGCAAATTGTGAAAATTCCGATTTTTTAATTTATGTAGAACCATATTTTGGATATAGTATATATAAACCAGATTCAGTCAAACATTTAGTTCTCGTAACTAGTCATTTGAGCATAAACTGTGATGAACACACCAAAATCTATTACTTGCATTTATCAAGCGATAAAAATCAACTGCTCCCTAATCCAAACATTTGTAACTATGAGGTTTTTAACCCTTCTATTTTTCATGAAAACTATGAGTCGACCATACCCAAAAAGGTACTTTTAGATGTTACTAATGTGCAACATGCCCACGAAGCTTACTTAAGAATTTTGACCGGTAGAGAAATGATTGGTAAACGACCTTTCAAAATACAAATGAATACCCAGGATCAAGAAAATTTAAAAACTCATTTAGAGCGTACTGAACGTTGGATTAAAAAATTATGGAATAAACCCTGGATGATAAACATTTATTGCAAAGGATTTGATTAACTCCGAATTTTTCAAATAGTCTTTAAACCACTGAGCAAAATCTCCTGTAACTAACATTGAAACAGTCGACTCGTTTAAAAATATTCCACTTCCCAATGGAATATTATGTTGTTGTTCATTTTTTGGAAAATCTCCTGTAGTAACCTACATGTATTGTAAGATAATAAAAATATTTTAAACAATATTAACTTCTCATTTATTCAATAAAAGAAAAAAATTGTTTTCTTATCGGTCACCACCATTGAAACAGTCGACTCGTTTCCACTTCCCAATGGAATATTATGTTGTTCATTTTTTGGTACCAACTGTTGCAAAGTAACCATGAGGTACATCGTCTCCCAAACACCATAAAACTTCATTTCCAAAAAAATAAAAATGTTCATTTTTATCTTCATAAATTATTAACTTGCATAGCATCTGTAAAAAAATTGGGGTCGATAACACAGTAAATCCACTTGTGTTGAGTCATTAAAGTCAAATTTATTTAATTTTCAAAAAATACAAAGTCAAATAAAAAAAAAAAAAATATTTTATTTATTTTTTAAATATTTTATTTATTTTTAAATAAAAATAGTTTTGATATTAATATTACATATAATAATGGCATTTATTCGAGTAGAGTATGATTCTCTTACGAGTTTAAAAAAACAGTTTCAAAACATGAACGCTTTGAAATATGCAGTTTCTCCTCTCCAAAAAAATCCGCCACCAAATTTTGTTCTCGTTGATCCAAAGCTTTATTACGGTTCTTATGGCGGACTGTTAAATAACAGGTTTGTTAAAGACAAAGAATGCATATCCGATTCTATTGATAAGGATTTTTCTTTAGTTTGGTGGAATGTTTCTCTTCCAAGACACGCAGGTGATTTACATGTCCTTTCAGTTGGAGCGCGCGTAGCTGTAACACCCGCCATGTTTACACAGATGCAGATGAATCCCATTCGCAAATCGTGTGGAAAAAGTTCCTATTATGGTAACAAAGCCTTAATCATGAATTGATGGTCTTCTTCGTATTCAGATACCGTATAATTTGGTTCATTGAGAAACGTATATTGTTTACGCCTCTGAGTGTGCACACGATTGTGCATATCGAACCAAAGTTTAGAGAAATCTGTTTCTGCATTGAGTAATTGGGGTTTTAACTCGTCTACCATTTCTCGAAAATGAACCATACAGATTCCGCAACGCAGTGTTCTGTACAGGGGTCCAATTATAATTTCAACCCAAAGATTTTTATAAAATGTCATTTTCTGTCTCACCTTGAAAGATTCTGCCATCCAGTGTAAAAATCGCCAGTAAAAAGAACTGTATTGACCAACGTGTAAAAAGTTCAATTTTTCAAAATCACGTTCGGCTGGATAGGGCTCTTCATGCGCCACGGTAACACCCAACTCTTTCAAAAGTTCACGTAATGCAGACGCATGTCCTCCACTCAAAAGTTGAACGACAGCTGGATCTAAATACTTAAATACCGACTGTACTGTCCATTTTACATTGTAAAGAAGTGCAAAACTGCACAAAATGATATTGCGCAAAATACTTTCCCATGCTATTATAGCATCGTGTGATTCGGGTTTTTGAAAAGAACGAAGATATTTCTCTTCTTTGATAATTGTCGCTATGCGCAGCAAAAAAGCAAAAACGGTTTCGTCTAGTCGCTCTCGTGGTAATCCTGTTCGAAATTTATTTGTAAACGGACTGATATCCCAAGGTACGGTTATAGCTTTCTTCTCTAAAACTAAATCTATAAGATTATGGTAAAAGGGATCCTCCTCTTCCTTACGAGCTTGTAACAAAGCGTTTTTATCTACGTTTCCAAGATGGGCTTGGTATAACGTTTGATAAGTCTGGTGCTTCATCTTGAATAATATTTATATATATATATATATATATATATATATATATATATATATATATATATATTAAAAAAAAAAAAAAAATTTTTTTTTTTTTTTTTTTTTTTTTTTTTTTAAATATATATATATATATAAAATATATAAGAGAGACGTCTTTGCTAGTATGACTCGTAATAGCAATTCAGATATTGAGACCATCTCAGATTTGATTTTAGGTTATCGACGACGTTAAGACTGTCAGTGTTTGGTGATGATTTTGGATTCCATTCACTAACAGTCTTAATAGCGATTGTATGACTGAATAACATCACAATCTTTAGTTTTGATCCAGCATGGGTCATAGATTTTGATAAAGAACACGTAAGTTTTTATTTTTTCTAATTTTTTTAACTTATAAAAAAACTCAGAATGGCTACAGCTTTTATATAAAATTTTATTCAATATATGTAGTATGTATGTATGTGTATTATATATATATATATATATATTTTTTACATTTTTCTGTTTTATCTTTTTCAATGTTTCTTGTTTTCATCTATTCAATGTTTGAAAAGGTTTTCAATATATATATATATATATATATATATATATATATATATATATATATATATATATATATATATATAATATATATATATATATATATATATAATCTAACTTTGATTCTTAATATTTTTTTTTTTTTTTTTTTTTTTTTTCAAAAAGTAAAAATAAAATCTCATGATGGCTATGGTTTTTATATAAAATTCTCATGTACAACAACAAATATATAATCTTACTTTGATTCTTAATATATTTATATATAGATAGATAATTTTTTTTTAATTAAAGAGTTACAGTCATGTTCAAAAATATAAAAATAAAATCTCATGATGGCTATGGTTTTTATATAAAATTCTCATGTACAACAACAAATATATAATCTTACTTTGATTCTTAATATATATTTTTTTATTTTTTATTTATTTATTTATTTTTTAATTTAATTTTCCAAATTCAATTCGCTTTTTATTTATTTATTTATTTTTTTAATTTAATTTTCCAAATTCAATCCGCGTATGCCTCGGTGTGAGTGGCACAATAGTAAAAGGTTCATCTCTGATTACACTATGCGGGGAATATCTTAATTCACTGTTAGCTGTTTTTTTTTTGTAAATACAGATTTCTTATATTTCGTTGTGGACTATTCCTTGAATCACTGCCCCTGTCCTCTTCCTCTACCCCTGCCAGGTGGGGAGGGTGGTGGGGACAGACGCCGACCAGGGGAGCGAGCTGGTGAAGATCGGGGAGAGCGGCTTCGTGGAGACCGACAGCGAACGCGAGAACCAGAGCTAGAACGAGAGCGGCTTGGAGAACGAGGACCACGCTTACGAAAGCGGCGTGTAGAGCGACAGCCAGAGCTAGAACGAGAGCGGCTTGGAGAACGAGGACCACGCTTACGAAAGCGGCGTGTAGAGCGACAGCCAGAGCTAGACCGAGAGCGGTTTGGAGAACGAGGACCACGCTTACGAAAGCGGCGTGTAGAGCAACAGCGGTAACCACGTGGACAAAAGCAGCGTGGAAAGCGACAGCAGGAACGAGGTGAAGAGAGAGGCCGTGGTGCCACTGACTTAGTCCCGTGCCCCGGACTGTAAAGTAGACTGGAGATTGGCGAATTGTGTGGATTCCTTGTATTGGTTTTAATGCGTCGTGTCGGCGAACGACTTCGTGCACGACGAACGCGTCTTCTAGGAGAACTGGATTGACGATGGCTCAGTGCAGGCCTGTCTAAATTGTTGAGTGAGCGAACGACAGAATTGACTTGGGGCATCAAACCCAGTGAGGGACTACTCGAATCGGTAGAAGGTCTGTGAAATGTACCGCCACCGCTTAACGAACGGATTAAATGATTTAATCTTGGTTCTTGATTGCTCATCTTGTTTTTAATGAATCCAAAGTATGTTTTTAACCAAAGGGGTCACGTTGTACATGGCAGCTGCTTTACACGCATCTTCAATGGATTTGGGAGCCACAAATTCGATGCCACCAAAGGAAGATACTTTGACATCGAAATTTTTTGTAATGACTCCCGATGTGTAAAAAGGAAGCATCGATAAAATGGTCGCTTTGTCCGTGACGTTTCCATATTCGAAATCTATACAAAAGAGGGCATCGATGATTTTTTGGGTAAATCGTTTAAAGGCCGAGTGACCCGTTTCCGAAAAACATATGACCCATCGGTCAATGTAAGCCTTGTTTTCCAACATGTAATCGAAAGCATCCCAAAAAGCCAAATACAAGCTCAAAATGTCCTTATTAAAAGGAATCAGGTTCATAATCACATAGGTGTTGGGCTCTTTCAAACCCATATTCAATTTTCCCGAAAGTGTTTGAACGGTAGCATGGTCCCGTTCCACCAATCCCACATTTCGGGTCTGTATGGATAAGTCTTGCTTTTTCAATAATTCGTCGGTTCCTTCTGCATCCATTCCACGGAAATAACACACGTTGATCCACTGGTCGTTATCACCCATTTTAAAAGTATAGTGAGAGGTGAAAACGACGACGCGAGAAACCAAGGGGTGTTTTCGGACAGATTTATTAGAGCTGGGTTCCACAAACATGAGTAAATCACATTTGTCTATGGGATCAGTCGAACGCTGAATATGAATGCGATTGTCGAACGAAGAAGAATTAGAACGGTCCGAAACGATAATGACGCGTAACAAAGGTATCGATAGGAGAGTTTCTAATAGGAGAGGTACATAACGTCCTAAATTTCCAAAAACTATTGTCCGATCCTGTCGTAAAATGAATTCAAATAAATTTTCAAGAGTTTGCATAATACTTGATTCTATTAATTTTTCACAAATATATAATAAAAAAAAAAATTATATTTATTATTAAAATTTCTCTCTTTTTTTTTGTTGTTTGCGACAGCAACTTCTCGCGGAGGGCAGGGTTTTTCGCGTCCAGTGTATCCCGACTACTTCCAGGAAGACATTTCAGCTGCTTAGAAACTTCTATTATGTTAATTAACAAAATTATGAAACTAAATTATTAACTAAAAACGTATTTGTCACTGTAGAAAAAGTTTCTCTTATGACATTTTTCTGTCATGCATGATATTCCTCTGTCATGCATGATATTCCACATTCTGTCATTTTCCACAGCAAAATTAAAATGTGATCCATGGTTTCAAAAGTTGGTTGGGTTTAATGATGGTAATAGACGACAGTCTACGACTACCATGGTAAAAAAAAAAAAAAAAAAAAAAAAAAAAATCAATGTAAAAATAAATTTAGAATTGTAATTTGTTGTCAGCATTTTTTTTTCTTACTTTAAGAAAATAAATTTTCATAAATAAATTTTTGTATTGGCAATTTCTCATGTTGTTTATATACATATAATTTTTTAATGATAAAATAATGTCGTAACATTTCACTGTATTTCATCTTTATAAGTGATTTATATTTTTTACTTAAAAACGTTAAAAACGTTTTTCTTTGTAACTACGTCATATATATTTTGGTATAAAATATATCTAAAGTATTTTAAAATTTTGACCAAGAAGATGCTATTACCTAAAAATTTATAGACTATACAGTACGTTTTATCTTTCGTTATTTTAAAAAGTAGGTAGTGGGAAATTAACAACTGAAGGTGTAGTTTATTTTTTCAAATTAAAATGACAATAATAAGAATAAGAATAAAAATAAACTTTTCAGATATTTTCAAATGTGTAAAATTTCTGTCGTCCTTGGCGATATTAAAATGACAATAATAAGAATAAGAATAAGAATAAAAATAAACTTTTCAGATATTTTTAAATATGTAAAATTTCTGTCGTCCTTGGCGATAAAAAACGCCAAGTTATGTATTAAATATAATAAATCGATTTTAAAAATATATGAAGATAATAATTGGTGTGTTTTTTAGGTGATAATTTAAAAAAACTGATCCCCCAACTGATTCCCCCTTTTTGTAAGTTTTTCTCTTTTTTGTAGTTATTTACGCTTTTTTCCCGTTTGGTAAGTTTTTCGTTCTTTACCGTTTTTTTTTAGAACTAAACTAATATGTCCTGTCATATATGCTTAGACACTGCAACAAATTTATCGTTTACAGACAGCTGCACACATATTTGTTGCTTCACTTGCCTGCTAAATTGGACGTGTATTAAACACGAATGTCCCTATTGTAGGAAAAAATGTTTAATAATTGTCCACAATATACAGTCATACCATAGTTACTTTTTTCGCTCCCTTGACATAAACAATGAAGGATGTTTAGCCGCCAAAATGTCCATTCATATTCTCATGCACAAAATGCAATTTGCCCCCCATACACTATCTCTTTGCCAACAGACTATACGACCTTCGAAACGCAAATTTTACCCTTTTCGAAGGAATATCTACCTAAACAATCTTTGGGCTACACCCCTATACCATGCAAGACGTCCTCGTGGAAAATTATTTACCAGATCTCGATTAATTCCATGGTTAGACATGGATTTATTGGCTATATTGCCCGAGGATGAATATGATCTGATTCCACACATTATAGATGTTATAATGGGTATAATTTATAAGTACGGTTATATAAAAAGCCGAGAAATCTATAAGCATATTGAAGCTTTTACCGGATTACACACAGACCATTTCATACATGAGTTTCACAATTTTGCCATCTCTGAATATAGAACTATGTACCAGTATGAGAGTTGTATAGAATATTATTCATAAACAAATATTCAACCAAATCCACAAAATACAATTCGCCCCCAATATACTATCTTTTTACCAACAGGCTGTAAGACCTGTGAGCCGGATGCTTTTCGAATCTACTCACACAATCTTTGGGTTATCCCCTTACACAAGAGATACCTCTACCATGGTCTTGGCTATAATACTCAACAATCAAGACTCTATTGTTAGTCTATTATACTTTGTGTGCATGTAGTATTTTCTGTGTTTTTATGGTATATAAATAATAATTAAAGTATTTTCCGGAGGATTTAATAAAAATAATAAAGTTTAAAAGTGTTAGAATAACATCTCTCTCTCTCTCTCTCTCTCTCTCTCTCTCTCTCTCTCTCCACCTCTCTCTCTCTACCTCTCTCTCTACCCCCCCCCTCTCTCTCTACTCTCTACTCTCTATAAATAAATAAATAAATATATATATATATATAATATACATTTATATATATTATATAATATATATATATATATATATATATATATATATATATATATATATATATATATATATATATATATATATATATATATATATATATATTATATAATATATATATATATATATATATATATATACATTATATATTTATATTATATATATATTTTATATTTATATATATACAGAGAGAGAGAGAGAGAGAGAGAGAGAGAGTGTTAATCATCTACATTCTAAGTACAACTTCATTTTTCTTAAGCGTTTAATTTTATTATAATTATGTATATTGATTATATACTTTGTGTAAATAAAAGCTCTCTTAAAATGTAATTTTGAAATAATTAAATCTTAAACTAGAAAGAATCTATTCAGAAGTATTACTAGTAATGGTATAAATTAAAAGAAACGAAGCACAAAACATTGTGTTGCTATTTATACATTTTTTTTTTTTTTTTTTTTTTTTTTTTTTTTTTTTAATATAAAAAAGATTTGGAAGTAATATACCGGAAAAAATATATAAAAATAAATATGTGTTTTTATGGCATGAAATGTTTTCTGTGTATTTGTGTAGTAGGACAGCACTATAACAGACCCCTATCCAGAGGTAAGTGGTAAATTTTTGTATTGTCATACCTGCACAGGATCTGTTCTTAAATAGAGTAAGTTTTATACATTTTTTAATACATTTTTTAATACATTTTTTTGATTTTATGTATGATTTTCGCATAATATTATTTTATTTTTTTCTTTTCTTATATATTTTTTAAATGTTAAGCATGATTTATTTATTTATTGAGATTTTTTTTATGTTTGGAACTTTTCTTTTCATGATTTTTTTTTTTTTTTTTTATGTATGAAGCTCTTCTTTTTATGATTTATTGTTATATAATGTGACTTTTTTTGCGCGATATTATAATAATTATTCAATTTTTCAAAAAATAATCGAAGCTTTTTTTAACAGAAATAAACTGAACTTAAAAAATATATTTTTAATTAAACTATTGTTACAATATATGCTAGATAGGAAAAGCATAAAAATATTATTATTATTTGTATAAAATAAAGCAACAAATAGTCATTGTTATCTGGTGGTGTTGGCGCTGGTAACACGGGTGGCAACTGAACAGGGGGGGACACTGTAACAGGTGGCGGTGGTAACATGGGTGGCGGCTCGACAGGCACCGTGACAGGTGGCGGTGGGAGCAGATAAGACAGTTTAAAATTCACGCAGTTTGGATCCGTCCATTTTCCATTCGGTAAACATTTAATCAACTGGGCCTTTTCATCGCACGTCACAATCGCAAAACCTGGATTGAGATTTCTGACGTTGGGCGTATCGGGTAATTGTGGACAGGACTCGCATCTGACTTCGTCACCGCTCCAAGATCCATCCGGTTGGCAGGCTCGGTCCCCTCCCACGAGATAAAATCCGTCTTTGCACTCGTAAGTGGCCACGGATCCGACATTCCTGTCTCGATACGAAACGAGTCCGTTTTCAGGGTGCTTCAACTCCTTGCATCGTACGGGTATACATTTCAATTTTTCTGGCGAAGGGGTCCATTCTCCCTTTGACCCGCAGTAGGTTCTTGCAAGAGAGGGTTTGTTCAGCTGGAAACCATCCAGGCACTTGTAAACGACATAATGGGAAAAGGCGTACACGCTACCCTTGGTGTATCCGTTTTCGATTTCGGGAGGTTGACCACAAGACACCGGTGAGCAAGTGACAGATGGAGGATCCCACACCAAGTCTTTGGTCAAACGAGAAAACCTGACAGTGGATCTATAGCCACCCTCACATTCGAGTGACACTTGATCTCCTTCGGAATAGGGGGGATCGCCACTGAATTTACCTTTGACAGCGAGAGGTAAAGTATCTACCATCTTTACTTCAATCACATGTCTATCCACTAACCGAAAAGTTAATAAATTAAAATGTTGCCAGTTCTCTCGCTCGGGTGAAAGAACTTGTAACTCCTTTGGTAGATCAAAGAAAGGAAAAATTTCTTGATTTTGTCATATTGTCAATCTGTTGACGAATATGACCAACGATTCGAAAAAAAAAAAAAAAAAAAAAAAAAAAAAGGTATGTAAAATATTTCAGTTAGATTTTTTTTACCTACATATAAATGTTTATTCATGAAATTGTTGAGCTGATATCTATTAGCTAAACAATTTATAATGTTAAAAAAAAAAAAAAAATCTTTTTTTTTTTTTTTTTTTTTTTTTTTTTTTTTTTTTTTAATAGACATTTAGTATTTAGTGTATTTGCAATGTCTGCTAGTGTGCCAACTATTTGAACCGAAGTATACAATACATTTTTAAACCAGCATGGATGGTGCTAAAGCATTCTTATGTCTAACTTATAAATTTGAAATTTCCTACCCAACCATCATGATATTCTATCCATACAATTATCTCTAAATAGTATATTCTCCAACTCTGCTACATTCACTAAAAAGTTCATTTGCTATACCTACTGTATACCCGTACAAAACCTTTTTTATTTCTGTTCTACATCACACTCTAAAATTAACACATATTTTTTCTTTTTTATTCTTAGCTTCAATAGCTATGAATGTGTGGTAGTTTTTTTTTAATAAATAGTTTCGCATAACATCTTTTATAAAAATTATCCAGTAGTTTACCTCTTACGATTTTTGATTAACACATTTATTAAATTTTTGAAGCCATCTGTCGACTTTGATGCTCCCCTTTATCTTTTTATAATATTTTTTATTAACACATTTATTAAAAAGATTTTTTTTTTTTTTTTTTAATATAAAGTTCATGGAAGTCATTGAAAGGATCCTCGACACGGATGATCACAACTTGGGTTCCTTTGGATCTCTCGAAAAAGGAATCGGATACACCACCATTTTATGCATGACTGTACCCATTCTTTTAATACCCGTTTTTAATGTAATTGTCGGTAGAAGTATTTTTAAACTCTTAGTTTTACTGTTACTGTTTTTGACATTTTTGTCTTTAATTATTCGATTTAGATTTTCTTGGATAATTTGGTTAAATAATCACTTAGAGCGGTTCTATAATGCACGAATACGAATTTAGATTGGTCGTGGAGAGTTCTTCCTCATTTCTTTCTTTGATGCAATCGCTCAATCAACCCATAGAAAAAAATTTCGTCCTTTACATGAAACCTCATTTTCGGTTCCGAAACGGACATTTGGAAACGAAACACATTAAAACTGTCGACGCTGTGTATCATGATAAATTATGGTTTAAATGGGTCCATTCCGTGGAAACACCTTATCGATTATGGTCTCGCTCAACCTGTCTCGCCTTTCTTCACGCCGTTGGAAATTATCAAGATCCGTTTACAGTGGAAAACAGAGATGTGATTCATATTGATTCTCAGACTAAACTCTACACTTTTCAACACTCTGTTCATACTTATCGATTGGTATTCGAATGGGAATGCGGTACATCAGGGATACTCGATTCGCTGAGCCGTTACAGAAACATATATAAACTCATGAGAGATTTTGCTTCTCCGCCTTACAGGCTCAACGAATCTCTGACTCGTAAACCCGTTACCAGTATCCATCCTATTCCACAGGGAGATTGTTACTTGTACGCTCACAAATTGGACGGAACGTTTGGATTAGTGTATAGTTACAAAGACAAAATTAAAGAAAAATGGGAAGATTATAAACGTGTTGTGAGGAGAAATGTGAGTTTGGGAGATGGAATAGTTTTTGCAGCAGAACGTATGGAAGATGGCCGAGTGTGTTTGTTAGACGTGTATCATGTTCGAGGACACGACACTGCAAAATGGTCTAGAAAAAATATCTTGACAAAATTTTTACCGAAACTGAATTTAACTGAAGGCTATTTTGTTCAGACTTATGTTTCAAAGAATCTTCCTCCTTCATCCCTTAAAACGGATGGAATAATAATACATGATATACAACAAGATATCGTTTTTAAATACAAATACGAAAATTCTATAGATTTAGTGTATTCTAAAGGTTACTTTCATTTACCAATCGGACGAATAAAGACTCAGCTAAAAGGATTGGAAGAAGGTAGCGTATATGAAATTTCTACGAAGGATGGTAGTGTGTTACGGAACAGAAGTGATCGTTTTAAAGGAAACACAGCTGCACAGCTGACAACTGTATTAGAACAGGAATGGAATGGACCCCGTATTAAACCCTACAGTTCTTCTTAAGTAATAAATTTCAACTGAAAAAAAAATATATATTTTTTTTCAATTTATTATTTACAAATTTATCATTTGTTTAATTTGGACCCCATGGTTGTCCAAAGCGATTTGATGGGCGAATAAATACCTTCTCTGTTCCCACACTCGTAAAGGCATTTCACTTCAATATCGTAGTTGTTTATCGGAGTGACTTTATATAAATCGCTCAAAATGCATCCATCATTGAAATTTGTGTTTCATACTTCCAACGAAGAGTTTTTGAACCGCAATGGTATCGTAAAGTAAATCGTAATATTTAACATCGTCTAGTTTTTCGATGGGAGTCTAGGGAAAATGTTTGTCACATAATGTCCCATTTCAGGTTTTTCCAATTCGTATATTTCGTTATTTCGACAGTAAGAATTTGATTGTGTAATGGTAATATGTAATGCAACACTTAAGATAATGAACTGATTTAGGGAAAATGTTTGTCACATAATGTCCCATTTCAGGTTTTTCCAATTCGTATATTTCGTTATTTCGACAGTAAGAATTTGATTGTGTAATGGTAATATGTAATGCAACACTTAAGATAATGAACTGATTAAAAGAGTTCAGATACCAACCCGATTTCATAATTCAAAATATTTGCATTAAACACGCATCGCAAACCAACAACGTGTACAGATCCGAAAAAAAAAAAAAAAAAAAAAACGATCAAATTCGATCATGGTAGACAACGTGTCGACCTTATCGTTAAAAGAAAAATGTCTTTTAAAAATTGTGACTGAGTCATAGGGTAAGTCGAAAAATGGAAATGGTTCCCTCATCTTTACGACGATCTTATCTTTCATGCCTAAATATTTAAAAAAAAAAAAAAAAAAAAAAAAAAAAATTATATATATATATATATATATATATATATATATACATTATTATTATTATTATTATTATTATTACTATTATTATGTATTATCAAAGGTTTAGCCAAAAGGTGCTGGATATGGCTATAGCTAACGAAACCATTAGTACTGAGCAAATAGCTCATATCCTCAATTTTTACAAAAATAACGAATTCATTTTAAAAGATAAACAATCGGTAGACCTTCTCCGATCTTTCATTCCTAACATAACGGAAGTCAATTATGACCAAGAGCTTTACTTTATGCGCGTCGACTCTTGGCCCCACATTAAAACCATGTGTTTAAAGTTTGCTCGAACCAATCCTTGCCGATGGATTTATACGACTCAGGACGAGGATACTATCCTTTTCGAATACCACCTGGATACTTATTCCATTCTCGTGCCTTAATATTTTATCCATCCTCCCTGCTTTTCGAAAACGCCTTGTATCCTTCGTGGCATGGAAGCTATGAGGTTGTCAAAATAGTCGTCGGATAAAGTTTCGAACGTTCGGATCACATTTTCCCATAATCTATCTTTGTTGCTCGAGTCGTTATGAATGCGTCTCACAATTTCAGCCCAAACGTTTTCCACCGGATTCATGTCGGGTCCTTTCGGTGGCCAGTCGTCCATCACGTTTATATTGGCATTTTCCAACCACACAGACGTCAAACGACTGGTGTGAATTGAGGAGAGATCGTGCATAAACACCAAACCCTCGTTCTCTCTCATGTGATTCTGGATGATGGGAAGTATACGTTCCGTATAATACCTTGATTCTAAAGTGCGCTGTTCGATTCTCACCATCCTACGAAAACCGTGACTGAAGGCCATCCATACGCAGATGGTGTGTCTGCCGCTCGGGTTAGAAGTGGGCACGATGTACTTTGGATCGAATCGATCACTTTTGTTCGGGCGATACACGCGCAAGGCTCCCCTAGAGGACGACCTGAAAATTTTTTCGTCCGAAAATATGACCTTGCTCCAATCGTCGTAGTTCCAATAGAGGTGCGTGGTAGCAAACTTCAAACGGCCTTCTTTGTGAAAAGGGGTCAAATGAGGTTTTCGAGCCGGAATCCTACATTTCATACCGCGCTCTCTCAGTCGTTTGCGAACCGTGTCCACGCTCACTTGAGGAGCTAGCTGTTCTCGTATGTCCACTGCGGACATAAAAGGATGTTCCAGGGACCATTCGTACAATTGCGTGTCCACCACTGAGTCCGTTTTGCGAGGTCTTCCCCGTGGACGACGTGGAGGTTGGTTGTCTTCTTTGCTCAACCAGTAATGGACCACCGATGGGGACTGGTCAAGCTCCAGAGCAATTTCGCGTTCGGTCAATTGTTCGACGTCGCGTAACCGCACAATCTCTTGCCGGTACTCCATGACTTTATCTAAATAAAGATGGAAACACGGATGGTTCGATGCAGTAAATGTCAGAGACAGACGGAAACGGCCGACGTTCAGTTATTCGAAACGAAAACCAACCGGCCTTACATCACGGGTCACTGCGTCATTTGTAACACAAGGAAAAGCGCTTTCGTCTCCATGAAAAATAAGAAAGAAAATGCAATTTATAAATCTTATGCAACCTAAACCCTGTCATCCGGAAGCCCTGTATTTAGGGCCGGGACCAACCCTTTCTTGTCGTCAGTGTCATAATTCTTTTTCGGTGTACGACTACATTACCCGTCAACACCACGACGCTTTTCATTCCAGTGCTTTGGCTCAGGCTTATTACGAGTGGACGGGCGATGAACAGGTCCCTATGAATTTTCCTCTCCTGCATTTGGAAGGCATTCACTCCACGACGATTCATAGACAGTCTATGAGCCGAGTGCTTAAAAGCATTCGACTCTTGAGAGCTTTGAACGCCCCCTTCACGAATCAATCACACGTAGAAAAAATGATGGGCGAGACATTTCTTACAGATTTTCTCAATATCATTTACGAACACCCGAATACAGAGTCCTCCAACGAAAGAATGCTTCTGGATGCGTTGATGAGGGCCATGCATAGCCTGTTGTCTTCCCAAGAATTACCCAATTTGTTCGAAACCTATTTCAATACTTTGGTTCCTTATGTGCAGCATTGTCAGACTCAGTGGCAACCGTACCCTTTCGAAAAGGAGGACCCGAACGCGGCCAAAGAATTACTCATTCAATTATACAGGTCCTCGAGTATACGAAAAACGTTTGGAAAATATGCCATACCTTTCGACGTGATACACGTGATGGTGAGTTGTTACGCCTGTTCCAGCGACATGGCGGTGGTGGGAAACTGGGCCCTCGATTTCATGGTTCGGATATGCAGAGGTGAATTTTTTTGGAAAAGATTTGAAAACTGTCTCTTCGTCCAAGCCATGCGACGACTCATCGAAACTCAAATTACTTTTAAAAATCGTCATTACAAAACTTTACGCTGTCTTCGCGACGCCTCCGAACACTATTCCGTGATTTGGGAACCGTACCATGCGATGCAAGGATTTTTAAAGGAAAAGTATAAAGTGGCTTGTTCGTCCCAGGACGTGTTGGAAGTGGGTTTTGCACTGAATTTTCCTTCCGTCCTTTTCGAGGACCCTGCCGACCTGTTAGGTTTCACCATGGGCTATAATCATATCCTCATGACGGTGAGCCGTAGTAAAAACGGGCAGCTGCCCAAAGGCACTTTCAAAATGGCCAAACGAGTACACACGTCCGTGCAGCGGTTTATTCATCGAGTTCAAGAATTTGATACGATCCGACTCGATTGGACGCCGGACACGCTCAAACTTTTTTTGTCGAGCGATGCTGATTTGGAGAAGGAAATGGTAGAGATGGTCCATATGTTGTTGGAGAGTAATAAAGATGGATCCTAACAGTCTTCAGACCAAAATTCACGACTTACTCCACACGAGTATTAAAGCTTACAACATGAAAGAGAACGACGCGGTGAGTCTTAAATCTCTCAAATTGACCCTACTCGGACACGTGGTGGAAGAACTCGGTCTCAGTTGGACCTATATCTTAAATCTGTTCAAAACCTATACGCACGTCCATCCAGAAATGGTCGTGACGATGATGAATGCAGGGGATGAGGAAATCGTATCCGCGTTATCGCAGGTATTCGTGAAAACGGACAAATTGGTTCACATGTTGAAAACACTCAATAAAAACGGACTCAACATAGATGCCCTTCTAGCAGTGGACGGACTGAACGGTAATTTGAATAACGGCCCGACCTACGAGCAAAAGAATTATATTGCGAATTTGCGATACGGACCCACGAAAACTCTCTTTGATAACGATCCCGATTACAAGAGACTCCATGTTCAAACCGTCAGAGAAATGTACAAGTTACTGGGGAGTGATGTCCGCGTACCCACAAAACAAATATATTACGTTTTACGGGGATGTTTTGAAGAAATGGCGCGAGTAATTTTACCTGTGGATCCCGAGTTTACAAAGGAGGATCTCATGGATAAAAAATTACTTTCAAAATGTATTTCTTTGTACAATCGAACGATGGGAAAACAAAATATCGAAAATTTGATGAAAACCTTAAAGTTCCGAGGGGAAAAACGTCCTGTACCTGACGAAGAAGAAGAGGAAGAGGAAGAGTACAAGAAACCACGTTAAAATAATTAATGTTGTTTCTTGTAGTAAAAAAAAAAAAAAAAAAAAAAATTAAATAAATAATTAAATAAATATATATATATATATATATATATAAACAAAATTTTTTTTCAAATTAATTCTTTATAGAATTAAAATCACACGAATCTATACGATAAAACTCACGTTCAGTTTCATCCTTATCAAGGGTGTATAACTTTTGTTCTTGTAGTGGAAACTTTCATAGCTCCAAAAATGAAGACATGTTTCATGAATATCCATTTCATAAAAGTGAATTGTCGTACCAACATCGAAATTATAAATCTTGGCCAAACGAAGAATATTAGAGTGACAGTCCACTGCAAATTGTAAACAATACAATTGCAAGTTTTTTTTTTTTTTTTTTTTTTTTTGTTCATCGACATTGATATGAGTGTACGGTTTTTGATCAGATTTCCAAATGCAACAAGTTTCTCAATTCCGCATTCGTATTACCTCGGATTTTTCGAAAGAATTAATCTGTTCCTTTAAAGATGGATGAATCACGTCGAAGTTTTTAAGTTTACACACAGTGGCCGTTTTTTTCATCTATCGTTACATGACAAATCGTTGCAATTTACAACACTGATCACATTCGTAAAAATCCGGTAAAGTGTTCGAGAGGAACAAACCAAAATGCGGAATCCGACAACAGACCTTTAAATTCAGGTATCTCGAACAATATCATTTTTTCATGAAATGAAAAAGCGTTCTTAAGACATCGTAATACGAATGTTGCCACATTAATTGTTTGTAGAAATCTGGGAAAGAGTTCATGAGAATCAAACCATAATTCAAGAGAAGATCTTTATATTTTTTTTTTTTTTTTTTGTTACTTGTCCTGAAAAAGTTCAACGTTAATTTTTTTTTTTTTTTTTTTGTTACTTGTGTAGTATACTGTTTGCTTGAGCAGCTTGTTTCCTCCAAATGTAATAAGCTTTAACCATACAACATGTTTTCTTATTACATTCTTTACAAGGGTATTTTAATCCATAATCATATTCTTCTAATACAGGATACCCTGTCTCTTTTCGTAACCAACGGTAAGTATCTGAGCCTTTAGCTAATAAAACAATATTTGATTTTAATAAATCTGGTAGCCACTCTTCTATGTTTCCATCTAAATAACCGTTATCAGCTACTGCACATCCGTCAATAGGGTTACAATATTCGTCAAATTCTAAACATATACATACTACTTTTGAACGAGGAGAATTTAATTTTTTATGTTTAACGTTTCTATGTTTTAGTGTTACACCTTTCCTTTTCATAAAACTACGCCAACCTAAAAAGGCTATTGCCAATAAACAATTTTTCTTTCCGCAATCTCGACAAGGATATTTTAAAAAATTCTTGTCAAATATTTTAATTGGTTTGTAGTTTTTCTCTAATAAAAATACATAAGTATCCCGATTAGCGGCAACTAAATCTTTATGGGGGTGTAGGTAAAA
The DNA here is from genome assembly GCA_963930645.1 of Salticus scenicus. NCBI lineage: Eukaryota > Metazoa > Arthropoda > Arachnida > Araneae > Salticidae > Salticus > Salticus scenicus. Next base: position 745,675 of record CAWVNO010001280.1, read on the forward strand.
CTCATCGGACTTATTAAATGTATTATATTCTGAGTCGTACACGACGGCAATTTCAATAGGATCTGTAAATCTAACCGCAACACAAGCCACCGTCGATTCCATGATTACCTTTCTTTTTTCTATTCACACTTTGTAGTATCTTCCTCCGGAGTTTCTACATAGGGAATATTAGTTTCTACAAAGTGTAATGAAGAGGTCGGTAAAAGAGTCGTAAATTGAAAAATAATCATTTCGTTTATGTTTCCACCAATTTTATAACAGTCATCTCCATATGTCATTCGATTTTTAATTACCATTTGAAATATACCTATAAAACTACTAAGTTTAAGCATTAATTCTTGTATATTTTTGGTAAATTCATGATATATTTTTTCTCCATCAAAAATTCTTAAACTTCTGACACACCAATTTTTATGTAAAATCGGAACATTATACTTGCTGTGGGCTGCGCGACAAACAGAGCACATACTAGCCTTACATTCAAGCACGAAAAAACGACCTCCATCGTTTAATTTTTTTTCTTCATTTTCCCGCATAGACAAAGCAATTGCTTGGAGAGGTTCACATTCTCGGGCAATGATCGATAAAGTACCGTCTTTGCATTTGTTTAGTGCCCATTCACCAGCAACGATAATTACATAAGTGTCTCGATTTGATTTTAACGGTTTAACATAAGCCTTGTCATCTGCGCATGCATGTCCTTTGAGATATTTAGCTTTACCGCTCGTATGTAACTTGTGAACTTCACTTTCTTCTAAAATATTTTTCCAATTTGAAGAAATTAAATTTAATGATTTAGTTCGATTTTGCATATCCTCAACAGCATTCGAAAGTATATCATTTTGGACAATAAATTGAATTAAAGTGGAGTAGTCCATCCTCTAAATACTTGAATATTATCTATCTATCTATCTATCTATCTATCTATATATATATATATATATATATATATATATATATATATTTATTTATTTATTTATTTATTTATTAATTTAATTTTTTTTTTTTTTTTAATAAAAAGTGTGTATTTTAATTCCATATCCCTTTACTTTTTCTACAACTATCAAGGGATGGATGGATATACAGCTCTCGTGTCTCGCATTTTAGAAAATGATTGTTTGACAAAGGGGTTTGTTAAATGGATTCCAGAAAATACCATTAACATCGTATCAAAAGATTGGGAACAATGTTTAGAAAACAGCATACCTTATCAAGATTTTGAATTTCGTCCAAAATCTCTTCGTGGATCTTCATCAAATTTTTATGATTACGAAACATCTAATGATTCTACTTTAGAGGTGTATTTAGCTGGATATTGTCGATTTGCAAAGTCTTATGATAATAATAAAAGTCGTCATAGTATTCTTATTAGTAGTTCGGAACCTTTGACTAAAATTGCAAGATTAATGACAAAGGACCTGGGACCTGATATAAAAATTTCCAACGAATTTAAATTTTCTTTTATAAACTGTAGCTTGTTAGGTTGCTTTAATTGTAACGAACACTATGCAAAGTTTGAAGAGAATGGATACAAACTATGTAAAGCAAATCAACCTTGTCTTCAAGATACAAAAGTATTTGATGGTAAATTGATTTTGAATCGTTTCTTATCCCAAATTGAAGATTTATACCCACAAACATTTATTGCTCTTGTCCATCTAACTATTAATACACGGTATAGTTATATGGATAATCAAGAGGAAAAATGCTATCGTATTTCTGGAGATATTAAGGATATAATAGCCTTTCATGAAACCAAACTAAATTGTGTTAAAACTTTAAATTTAGGAATATTGACTCCTATAGAAACTCTAGCCGAAAATGTAAACCAAGATTTATCTACATCAAAAGACTCTGATGATTCAACCAATGATGATTCAAATGTTTCAAGCGAGCCTCCAAAGAAAAAATTAAAAGTCACCTTACAAGAAGATCTAGATGATTTAACCAATGATTATTCAAATGTTTCAAGCGAGCCTCCAAAGAAAAAATTAAAAGTCACCTTACAAGAAGATCTAGATAAAGGATTTTTTAACCTAGACTAAAAAATTTTTTTACATGTTTTTGCTATAAGCCCTGCATTGCTTTCTTTAATATGAAATCTAGTTGAGCAACTCAAGTCACATTGACTTGAGATGAATTTTTCTTGTCTGAGCAAGAACTTTTACTTTTTGAACAAATATACTAATGTATTTGGAAAGTTGAAAAACTTCTGATGAAAAAAAAAAAAGCTTTTTGAACAAATATACTAATGCATTCGGAAAGCTAGAGATTTGAAAAACTTCTGATGAAAAAAAAAGTTTATTTTAAGATGCTAAACAATCCAGAAATTATAAAATATGCTCACATAAAAAAATTAAAAGAAATTTGGTTATTTTTTTAATTCTCTAATACTTAAGGTGATTGGTTGAATCTTATCATGAGCAAATGACTGATGATCAGTTGCAGAACATCGAAACTATTTTTAACAGTTGACGAAATTGTGGCGGCAGAACCTCATTCTTGATTTTTTTAACACAATTTTCCTGATTTGAATTGCATATTAAGAGAATAGGGTTTGGGAATATCTTTCTCTGTGTAATTTTTATGAATCATTTCTTTCGGTAAAATGGTAACATGGGCGTTATAAAAAACTTGACTACCAACACTTTGACCATCAAGAATTATAAACAATGGATCTGCTATTTGGTCTGTCCCACTAAACCGACATCTTTTATAAATTTTGCATTAAACTGAATATGGTCTATAAACTCGTTTCTTATAAAATCATTACCCCATTCTGAATATATGCAATTGGCTAAAACATATTGCATAAGATTAGTTATACCTATTGCTGTAATTTTTGTTGGTTCTTCTGCAATTTTATCATTTTCGTCTGTTTCATCTAAGTATACTTTATTATGTTCCAAGATACTTTTCGTAGGTTGTTTTTCAATTAAACTCTCTGATATGACCATCTTGGATTTCAGTAAAGTTTGAAGACTATATAAGTAATCTTCTTGATTTGGACCTACATCCACTGGAATATCCATAAAATTTCGAAAAACTTCGACTACATATCGTTTATCCTCATTAGTACCCGCAGTCAATGCATAATGACGTGCAGTTTCTTCTATGTGTGGATTCATAGAATATTGTGATAAAAGTTCTGAATTTTTTTGATCCATTGGTCGAAAATATGCATCAAAAAACTTTTTTGCAGGAATGATAACTGTACCTGCTTTAAAGATGCTATAACCTTTAATAGGCTTTAAAAAACCACCTACATACGTAATATTTGAAGAATTGTCAAAGGGTACATAACCTAATTCCAAACCATAATATTCTTTCAAGTGATGCTCGCACATTAACATAGTTAAATTTTTCCTCTGACCACCTTTGCATTGAGCACTTTTTGAATTAAATATACATACTGAAAAAGCCATATCAGTCTCCTTGTATTTTCCGAATCAAGTACTCTATGACAAAAGGTACATATACATACAAACCTCGTAGAATTATTAAAGGTTTTAAACCCTTTAAAGTAATTGCAAAGTCTAAAACGGCTTTAAAAAATATCGTTTCTCAGAATAAAAAATTACAAAAAGCTATTAAAGTAGTCTTTAGTAAAAAAGGTTTGGCACTCATTGCTACGGGAGCGGCTGTAACTGTCGGTGTTACTAGCATTTGGGACTACATTGAAGCTAATTCTGGTTGTTTTAAAAAAACAGCAGATGGTACTGTGTGCAAAGTACGTGAATTGAGTTGCTGTCAACCGAAACAGTTGTCAAATGTTCCCTTTTGTAATGGTATGCCAAACCTGCAACATGTGTGTGAGGATTTTGATGAGAATGTTGAAAACTCCTGTTGTAAATTATGTAGCTGCGAAACCACACTTTGTTTACCTGACGAAACCATGCAATGCCAGAGACCTACGGTAGCCGAGGCGCTCAGTCATTTTGCCGAAAATGTTGGGTCGTCTGTTTGGTCCGGCATTAAAACTGTTTTTCCCTGGTTATCTTACGTGATATATGGATTCATTGCATTGGCCATTTTAATTTTTTTAGGCATGGTCACACCTCCAATTTACAGACTCATAAGTAAAAAGAAATAATAAAGATGTATGAAAAATTAACTACTTATTATTTACCGATTGATTTTCTGTTCAAAGAATTATACAAATCTGAATCATTGGATAACGAAATTCGATACATGAAGGAGCGAAAAGGCCCTGTATTTCGCCTCGTTACACTCGAACTGGTTACTAACAAGAAAATTGTACATGCAGCTCGAAGTTATATTTCCAAACTTTTAGAAAATCAAGAAAAATACGGATATCTATATTATCTGAGTGGTAAAAACATGTTAATTCCATTAGATATTCAATTTCAAGGAATAGAGGTATTTGTAGATTGCGTAGACAAAGAGAATATAGTTGAAATAATAGACGAGTTATCAAGTCAGTTTGCATGTAGAAGTCATATAATGCATGATATTACCATATTGGAAATTTTATATTTTTTTATAAAAATGGTTAATCCAGAGTTAACATGGTTAGCTATTGAAAGTATGTTAAATAATGTTAGACAACATGCTCACCTAATAATATCACCTGAGAGAAAATATAGCTACAAAATTATAGAAACCGAACCGGATGACAAATTACTGACCTGTAAAAAAATGACAACATTGTAAAAAAAAAAAAAAAAAAAAAAAAAAAAAAATCTGTAAAAAAAATTACAACATTGTTAAAAAATATATATTATTATTATTTTTTTTTTACAAAATTATAGAAACCGAACCGGATGACAAATTACTGACCTGTAAAAAAATGACAACATTGTAAAAAAAAAAAAAAAAAAAAAAAAAATCTGTAAAAAAAAAATTACAACATTGTTAAAAAATATATATTATTATTATTATTTTTTTTTTAAAGTAGTATATAAACGCTAGATAAACGTTCGTTTATGTGAATAGATTGTTCAAAGTCTATACGATGAGTAACAAACTCTGTACGGTGAGTAGATTGTAACAAAATTTGTACGGTGAGTAGATTGTAACAAAATCTGTACGATGAAGTAGATTGTAACAAAGTCTATACGATGAGTTTATTACGGTATTTTCATACACGGTCCTCTACTAATAATTCATTGAATATTGCAGTTATCTCAATCGATACAGACAGCGACACGGATGATACAGATTCTAATGGTTCAGAAATCACTGATGACTTACATTTTGAAATGTTTTTGTCTTTATTTGAAAATGATTACGACGAGTTTTTTACGACATTATTTTCTTTAATCCGAAGAGAAAATGGTCAAATTGATCCAGAGGGTGTGGCGCGTATTTATAGATTAATTTTACATAATGAAGATTTAATGATTGCATTTATGAATTGGCTTTGTCCATCTAATGATGAACATCCGGTGCCGAATGATAAAATTAATACAATTCCTGTTGTATTATGGAATGCCAATGAAATGAACGAACAATGCACAATATGTTTGGAAAAATTCAACTTGGGTGAAAAAATCATGCTATTACAGTGTAAGCATTGTTTTCATGAAAATTGTTTAAAACAATGGTTTGCCAGACAAAATTTTTGTCCAGTCTGTAGACAAGAAGTATAATGGATAAATTAAAATTTATAAATAACTTAAATCCTAACGACGAATGGTCAATATTTTACAAAAAACTTCAACGAATGTCAATAGAAGAATTAGAAAATGAAGCTAAACGATTCAATCAATTTGCTGAACAATCACAAATTATAAATTGTTTTTTAATGGTAAAAAATCTGGAGTGACTCCACTCGACTTTCCGAACATTGAGTAACCAACAGTTTTGTAGATAAAATAAAGAAAGAGGAGTTGCTAAACAAACAAAAAAGAGAAAACCATAACAGAGTGTTTGAGTATTTTTCTCCATATATCACACGAGGTTTTATTTAACGCTACTGAACTTTGAGCCCTTAGATCATAAGGATAAAGATTTTTTCGTTGTGTCCCTGTAAAAATCTATAAATGCTAGATTCACCAAAATGCTTATAGTTAGTGCAACAGTGATTTATAATATTCATACAAATTCTCAGCTCAATTGAATAAGGCGTTTAGATGCTATCGCTGGTCTCATAGGCCATAAAGATAAAGAATTTTTCTTTGTGTCCCTGTAAAAAACTGTAAGTGCTAGATTCACCAAAATCTATACAGTTGGTTCAAATGTGACCTATAACATGTGTACAAATTCTTTGCTGAGATTAATAAGGCGTTTAGACGCTATCACACTTTTAAAAATTTGGCAAAGAATTTTTCTTTGTGTCCCTGTAAAAAAACTATAAGTGCTAGATTCTCCAAAATCTATACAGATTGAGTACCTGTGACCTATAATATGTGTATAAAGTTTTTGCTCAATTGAATAAGGCGTTTAGATGCTATCGCACTTTTAAGATTTTGGTCCCTTGGCCATAATGATAACGAATTTTTCTTTGTGTCCCTGTAAAAAAACTATAAGTGCTAGATTCACCAAAATCTATAGGGTTCGTACTATGGTGACTTACAATATACGTACCAACTTTCAGCTTATTCGAACAAAGCGTTTAGACGCTAGCGTGTTCACTCACAGACATACACACATACATACACACATACATACACACATACATACACACATACATACACACATACATACACACACACATACATACATCATCGTAAAAATAGTGAAAACGGACTCGTTGGACCTCGAAACGTATAGAAACATCAAAATCTCGAATTCGGATTTTTGACATGATTACAATACTTTCCTCACTATAGTGTTCGGAAAGTAAAAAGCAACCGGAAAATATGAATGTAAAAATGGTTTTTGACGGTAAATGTTGGAAATTAATATTTAATAGAGAGTTACAGTTATTCGAATTAGCCAATGAAAGAGATGAAGATGTACAATTTCTAGAAGAGGGAAATTTGTTAAACTAAAAAAAAAAAAAAAAAAAAAAAATTAAAAAAAGAAAAAAAATATATTAAGTACAAATATTATTATAAATTAGAAAGATGATTTACCTCGACGAACCTGAATCTGAGGAATGGAGTTAGAAAGATGATTTACTTCGACGAATCTGAATATAAGGAATGGAGTTAGAAAGAGGATTTACTTCGACAAATCTGAATCTGAGGAATGGAATTAGAAAGATGCGACGAATCTGAATGTGAGGAGTGGAGCTTCGACGAATCTGAGGAGTGGAGTTATAGTGAAAGTTCTGATGATGAGATAGAGGAATTACGCGAAAGTTCTGATGATGAGATAGAGGAATTACGCATTGCAATTGAAGCCTCTTTAAATGAACCAGTGCCGAAAAAACCTATTCCAAAACATATTGTTGAAACTCTTCCCATTGTAAAAATGGATAAACATTTAATTGAAAAAAACGAATCTTGTATTATTTGTTTGGAAACTTTTTCTTTAAATGATGAAGTCTTGTATTTGAAATGTAATCATCTGTACCATAAAAAATGTATAAGTATGTGGTTTGAGTTAAGAAACAATTGCCCAATTTGTAAATATATTATATATGAGGATTTAAAAAAATCTGAGATGTCCAGTAATGATTGTTAATGATTGTTTAGAAATGTCTAGTAATGATTGTTAATGATTGTTTAGAAATGATTGTTAGTTTAGAAATGTCTAGTAATGATTGTTTAGAAATGTCTAGTAATGATTCTTTAGAAATGTTTAGTAATAATACTTTAATATATATATATTAAGAATTTAAAAAAAAAATAATAAAAAAAATAAAAAAAATCTTTATATATATATATAAAAAGAATAAATAATAATAAAAAAAAAAAATATTTTTTTATTTATTTTTAAATTAGATAAGATACACCTTTCGCCCGTGCAACTTTACAGGAACGTCTTAACATTTCAAACGTCACCTGTTCTTTTCCTATCCATGCCCTACAAGCTTTTTTCCATCGTATCAAATAAGTTTGATGTTTTTTTATAAAAAGTTTTGGAATTGATTGATATTCTCTCAAGGAATTTGTTAAAAATTCCCCCCTTTTATTTCGATCTTCGTTAAACCATCCTAAAAGATCACGCATTTTGAGCTTGGTAGTCATTAGCAAATATACAAGCATAGACATTTCATCCGTTTCTTTTTGTATTTGAACTCTGTTGTAAATTATACCCAACTCCTTTAAAGTTAACATTTTGACTTTGTTCATCATGAATTTTGTTACCCATCAATTAATGAGGGTGGTAGAAGAGAATCGACCCGATCTCTATGCTGCTATTCTTCGAAGAATACGTCCGTACAGTATGGAGTCTGTAATGCGAGTTTTCGAATATCATTTGCACAGAGTACGTAATTTGAACCTTTTCAATCAACATTTAGACTCTATCCCCGTATTTGTGTGGACGGTCGTTAAACACATGAAATTTCCTGCCCCCGGTGATGCATTTGGTATTAATTTAACTTGTCGCGCTACCAAATCAGAAACCCAAGGTACGCTGGACAGTAAACACTTACAGTCTTTATTAGAAACAAAATGTTATGAATTTAACGTCGAAAAAGATATTGTGGACGAATTAGCTTTATTTTCCACACAAATTCAAATATTTGAATTGGCTAACAGACATCGATATGCAACGGTGTTCATGAGTTATGATACAGACATTGAAACACTCTTTAAAAAATTACCTACAGCGTGTATCTTGAAGCGTGGCGATTTATACAATAAGGGTCTAACCACCGACGGAAAATATGGATAGCTGAGCTCATTCCAATTCATTTTGGTAGAGGACCGTGGTTCGTTGAAAGTGCTTTATCGATCCCTCAAAGATTTATATCAATTACTGAGGCAAGTTCCATTGAAAAATATTTTAGGTTTTTCCGACATTCGCAATCTACATAAAAAATGTGGAATTTCGAGTTGTTTTTTTAATCTTTTGGAAATTGTCAAGAGACAATTGTTTAATAATGACGGATCTCCATATGAAAAAGCTATCATAGTACTCTTGAAATTTATGTTTCGCAGAGGAACCCTTTCTCCCATGAACAGAGACGGTTTAGCTAAAAATGAAGACCGAACTCCCATCGAAAAATTAAGTTTCGAAGCGTTAAAGAGAAATTGCTCGCAACTGAGTACCGGACCGATGCGGAAAAAATGGGTAACAGTGGAATCTTCCATGGACTCTATATTTTGTGGCATGCAGCCAACAGAAGGAACAGGATATAGTTTTGCGTGTATTCCAGCTAATAGTTAATTGAAAAAAAAAAAAAAAAAAAATATATATATATATATATATAAACTGAATTTTTATAATTTATATTATATATAAATCCATTTTTTAGATATATGAGATTTTAAATGTACTGATAAAAAATATTTTCACCCAATAAAATATGTTTTAATATTCAAGAGATTCAAATTTATTTTTATATTCTTTTTCAACCTAAATATATGAGATTTTAAATGTACTTAAAAAAAAAAAAAAAAAAAAACATTTTCACCCATGTTCAAGAGATTCAAATTTATTATTATAGATTCTTTTTCAACCTAAAAGATTTTTTTTTTTAAAGATATATTTAAGTAACACAGTCACTTTGTTGTTCATTTGGTTTTTGATCAATCCAATAAATTTTTGGATTGGAGCATCCCGTTTTAGATTCTCCACTCAATAATTGTACAGTCTCTAGATGTATTTCGACTGGCTCACCTTTACCGATTAATAACGTTCCACTTTTCCCGACTGCATAAAAATACTCAGATTTTTCCGGTCGACTGACGAATAATTCCAAACAAGAAGTTTTACTTTCTCGTCGATATCGTGACCACAAAATACAATTGATCCACAAACTCGGTTCCAATATTTTTTCGACCGTTAGTGTTGTGATGGATTGAACGTGTTCTGCCGTAGAGACTTCTTGTCGCTTTCCCACGAACAGCGCGTACAAATGTATCAGATACGTCTTCGGCAGTCTGGAACAACAAAGAAAATTGTATTCGGTGCTTTCTCCTCGAGGCGTCGTCATTACTATAGTGATTGTTTTCATCGTACAAAAGGGACAACCATGCAGAGCGAATCCCCCCCAATTCAATTGGATCTGTCCGGGCTCAACGAACGTTCCTTTACTCTGTGTCAGAAAGCATTTGTCCATTTAGTCATGAACTGGTGTGAGAAACCTCGTAAAATTCTCGTTATTGTTACGGGAGGACCCGGAACGGGTAAAAGTTATGTGGTCAGGAACACACTGGAGCATGTCCAAGCGGAACTGTTGAAAATGAGCTACACCGCGAAGAGTGCTCACGCGATCGAGGGACAAACTATCCACTCTGCTGTGAAACTCAATTACAGAACCGTCTATAGTGCTCTAGAAAAAGAGTTGAAAGACGAAACAGACCTTTTAGCAACTTTTAAGAAAAGCCGGGCCATCGTGAAAGAATTCAAGTGCGAAAAATATCCCTGTCTCGTCGTAGTGGACGAGGTGTCCATGATCAACGGATGGTTCATTTATTGGTTGATTCGTTTTTTCATGGAAAGAACCGATCTACCCCTCTTTTTCGTATGTATGGGAGACCCTCATCAGTTGAATCCGGTCAATTCAAACTTTAACCTTTTCGATTTTTCGTTCGAACACACACCATGGGAAGTAGGTCATATTCACTTAAAGGAAAGCAAACGGTTTGTACCGGAGTATAAAGATATTATTAATAAATTGCATACGCTTGTCGATCGGAGAGAGGAAAGTAACCTCTTTGCTTTTGTTTGTGAACATTTTCCAGTAGTCGAAGATATAGATGGTCATCTCATTTCACAAGCTAACCGGGCTATTGCTTCGACCAACGAATGGGTTAACAAATTGAATTCGTGGTATGTCAGAAACATGGTACAGGGTCCTGAAGTGAAAATAGATGGAAATGTTATTTTAAAACCTGGATGTATAGTATTTGTGACAGAGAATAACTGTTCTCCTGTCAATAACGGAACCGAACTCATTTTTAAAGAATGCAAAAAGAATCGCGTTGTTTGTGTGGATCCCAAAACGAATCAGATTGTGCGAATACACAAAAATCTACGAGAAAAATATCCCGTCGTTTTGGGTTTTGCATCGACCATTCATAAATTTCAAGGTGAAACGATAGACGTTGACAAAGTAGTGATTCACTTTGGGGGAATACGATCGAATTTAAATTTAGTATATACGGCCCTTAGTCGATTCAGAAGAATGGATCAAATATTAGCTATAATACTGTAAGAAAAAAAAAAAAAAAAAAAAAAATCACTTTAAAAATATCTATATTAAAAACACAAAGACATTTAAACAAAAATTTATTAAGACAACAATAAAATAAATAACATTTTTTAGACAATAGAACTTTTTAATAAATTGACAAAGTCGTCATATTTTTTCTTTTGTTTGTCGTTCTCAACTTTGTATATTTGGATTGTGTCGAAAATCTCCTCTAAACAAAACGGACGAATACATATCGCTTTTAAAAAATTTTGCATAACATTACCGGATTCTACCTGGAGCCTTTCCCAAATGTCGTTGTCAAATGCCAGTAGGGTTTTAGCTTCTTCGAAATATATTTTTGTATTTCGTTCCACATATAGAAAATACTTTGTAGGATATTTTACTGGTTTGTATCGTTTGGACACAGGTAAAACAAAATCTTCACATACCTCTAGGGCGTCAATCAAGTTCATTGCATCCACTAACCAAACTGCTTTGAGGGGTTCTTTTCGGGCAAGTAAAAATTTTTCATGTAGGCTTAGATGCTGATACTTATCAGTTACATAAATAAAAAAACCATCTTCGTAGACAAATGGTAAGATCCATTGGAAAGTAAGAGGTAGAGCACGATTAATGTAAAAATTTCCACTTTTTGTGCTAAACAAACAAGAAGAGTTTTTTCTGCTGACTGAGCCAATCGCCTCGATGAGTTGATGGGCGGTTTTTATTTGATAGAATCGTACCTTTTCCTTCATACCATAAAATTGTAAGTGAAAGTCACTAGAAATGATCAAAATCATGTGTTTATGCCATTTTCTTTGATAAGTACCGTCGCACCAACACCAGAAAGGTAAAGTGTAAACTTCTTTTGTTCTTGAAATTTTATAAACCATGTTACGAAACACTACATAATCGACGAATGCAATTGAAATATGATACCAATTTGTAGTCGGATTTTTTGATTCAGAAAACATTCGCACACAGTTTGCAGCCAGGTTGATATTTGCGTCTTCAAAGGATAAACCGTTGCTATACCATTTATCATCAGGTTCACATAGGGAAGAAAAATACATCCAGCAGTCCATGAACAAGAAAAAGTTTAGTACTCCTACTTCCATATGACGACCAAAAAAGTTCTTTTCGGTATTCTCTTGAATAGTTTTCCACTCGACAGTTTCATACAAACGTATTGGGTCCAACATATCAAGTGATAAATGACAAGATGGACAACTCCTTATCGTGTTCGAAATACAATTTCTGTGAAACTTGTGTTTACATTTTAATATAGTAAAAGAGCTCCACACCTCTACAGGTGTGGAACATACGCTACACTCAGTCATGTTTGAAGAGATTTCTTCAGCAACTACAATTCATTAATTAATTAAAAAAAAAAAAATATTATTATTATTATTTATTTATCTTTAATGTATATTTTTTACTTCATTCACATTTTACCATCATAATCATGGCAGAGGATAAAAGTATTCCTTGTGACTACTGTCTTGAAACAGTTGATAATTTGAGTGAGTTATTTCAACACATAGGTAATCATGGTCGACTCTTTTGTATTCTTTGTGAAAAAAAATTTTCTACCTACACTCTTAGGCGACACTATGAATTTCACTCCTGCAAATTTAATAAACCGATGGTTTTAGTCAGTGATTTGAAACAGTGTAATCATCGCAGCCCTTATTGGATATTGATCGAGGGTAAAAAGTATTTCCTACAAAAGCATGGACTAAAATCATTTTCCTGCATTATACATTCACCCATCATCCAGTATTCAAATCAAGAAATACCAAATTTATTATGGTTGTTTTTTGAATGATTCTTTCGGCTAACGGGAATAATTTATTTTATTTTATTTTATTTTTATTTTATTTTTATTTTTTTTCTTTTTAAACATATAAATTCGCTTTTAGTTGCTTTATATAAAAAATGGAACATCCAGGGGTAGATGCGTCAACACATGGGATTGTAAAATTTCCTTGCTGTTATCACGGTGACTATTTGAATAATTATTCCAATCATGATGAGTTAATATTTCGAAAAATTTTAAATTTTATTGTTAATCATATTCATCCTGAAATACAATTTATCGACAATCTTATCATAAAAGTAAATTTCATTGAAAAAGAATTAACCATGTATAATTCGATCCATATGATGATAAAACAATTTTTAGAAAAATATCCAAACGAAATTAATATAGGCCAGATTGAATCATTTGAAAATATTTATGAAATCTTGAATAAGCAACTGAATGAAATTTCTAAACAATTTAACAAACGAGGATCTAAAATAATAATGGGAGATATGTCGTTATCATACCGCAATATTGTTTTGGAATGTCTCATTTTTACAGGAAAATGGATGGCTCGCTGTATGAAAACTTATCCAGAAAAGAACAAAAAAATATACATTAGTATGGTTGATATATTAATTAAATTTTTTAAAGAAAAAAATATTTCAGAGTGGATTAATCATATTAATTTAATTACAAATCCGTTTGGGAAACAGGGGAAAATTGAATATAGTGACAATGTGTTGTCAACAATAATTTATAATTCTCCTCCATCAAATGATGATAATCATCCATCAAATAATGATGAGTTTTACTTTTTTTCTGCAATCCATATAGTAATTACGTTATTTTTAGCATGGTTAATATATGTTGTAAGAAATCTATAAAAATGTTTAAGGTAAAAAATATGAAATTGTAACAATTTTTTAATAACTAAAATATTTTACATACCTAATTTTTTTTTTTTTTTTTTTTTTTTTCTGAGAGAGGGAAATATTTATCAAAACACTAAATTTAAAAACTGGCATAATATTAATAGAAAGATATTAAAACTTCTTTACAGTAGCACGTGTTTGCACCTGATGAAGAAAGGCTACGTGCTTTCGAAACCGGTTGTGCGTGAAGAAGTTTTAATATCTTTCTATTAAGAAATATTAAAAAAAAAATGAGACAGAAAAATATTCAGCACAATAAAAAATTATTTGATAAAGAATCTCCAACTAGTTTGATAAATATTTTTTTATTAAAAATGTAATTATATTATATTATATTATATTATATATATATATATATATATATATATATATATATATAATAATAATAATAATAATAATTAATATTATTATTATTATTGTTATTAATATATATATATATATATATATATAATTATTATTATTATTATTGTTATATATATATATATATATATATAATTATTATTATTATTATTATTATTAGTTGTTGTTGTTATCAGATAATTTTTTTTTAATTCCACCCCCCCCCCTCTCTCTCTCTCTCTCTCTCTCTCTTTTGAGAGAGAAAAATATTTATATCAGCACAATAAAAAATTATCTGATAAAATTTATTAAAAAAGTATTATATTATATATATAAATAAACAAATATATATATATATATATATATATAATAACAGTTCTCTCTCAAAACATTTTTTTTTTTTTTTTTTTTGAGAGAGAGAAAAATATTTAAAAAAATTATCTGATAAAAAGTATATCTAAAAAAATTATTCAAATATTTTATTACAAATAAACTAAAAAATATTATGCATCGTTAAAAGTTAACTGTTGTGGTTGGGCAAAACCAAATTTTTCATAAACATAATAGATATTGATAAATCACTCACAGTTTTTTAAACATCAGTTTGTTTTCAAACCGTTCAGTGACAAACATTTCATAATTTTTTTTTTTAATACGCCGTTCGATGAACTGTTTTGGAAAGGCTTTGACTGATTGTTTTATGAATTCATTCATCTGGAAGCGTTTCACTATATTTCACCGTTCAGTGACAAACATTTCATATTTTTTTTAATACGCTGGAAAGGCTTTGTCCAATTGTTTTATGAAGTCATTCATCTGGAAGCGTTTTCACTATATTTCACTGTTCAGTGACAGACATTTCATAATTTTTTTTTTTTTTTTAATACGCCGTTCGACGAACTTGACACGGTTTGGAAAGGCTTTGTCCGATTGTTTTATGAATTCATTCATCTGGAAGTGTTTCACTATATATCGGTAATAGTTCAATGATGACGGTGGGCCCTTAATCTTGTCAAACTTAGCCGAATGATAAACACACAGCTGCACTCTGTCGTGGGTCTGCACTACGATTTCTAACGTGACATATTTTCTTGGAGGCTGTCCCACGGGTATCAATTCGCTGAGTCGCACGAGGGGTGTGTTGGCTAAAATTTGACCCGTTTTAGTTTCCCGGGCAATCATAAAAAACATACGGTCCTCGTTTGGATCCTCTGGGTCTGGAACGGGTTGGCGTATCTTGAAAGGTTTCATAAATCGCCCCAGCTCTTGAAGGGACTCCTCGGACAGTGCACTGCGGCACAGCGGACACCGAACGATGTCCACGGAAAACTGTTTGATGCGACGGACGCACTCCCTGTGAAAGACATGACCGCAACCTTCGATCGAGTACGAACTCCTCTCGTCCAAGGGATGATACATTCCATCGGGAAGCAGAGCATACGTACAAACACAGCACTCTTCTTTGCTATTCATTTTGTAGGTTACAAGATTCATGAAAAAAAAAAAAAAAATCAAGAAAAGTTTACTTTCGTTTTTATTTTCGGCACACAATTCTTGTCCTTACTAAATAATGCAGTTAATTATGCATCACTGGAATTGAATGTACTTGAAGCATCGTCAAAATTTAGTTTAGTTCAAAAGTATTTTGATTATTATCTTCAATCTTCAATATAATAGCGTATTTAAAAAAAAAAAAAAAAAAAAAAAATTTTTTTTTTTTTTTTTTTTTTTTTTTTAATTTAGGGAAGAGAGAGAAAAAAAAAAAAAGAAAAGAAAGAAAAAGATCATGTCGAGCAGCCCGCCTATCACTTTGTCTAATCTCGGTATTAGAAATTTTCGATAAAGGTTGGATTCGTTTTGAAATACCGCCAATACATAATATATTTTTTATTATCTTATTATTACCGTATCTCTAATACATGGATTAACTTCATGCTCATCAGAAATTTTGTCGTCCGATTTTATTTTTTCACAAATACTTTAATTGTAAATAGTTGAAACATTCACCTGATATGGAAAAAAATAATGATAGTAGTAAATATGTTGAATGCAAACACCACTTTCACCTATTGAATTATTATGGAGAAAAATGGGAATTTTTTTAATCGCAGAAGATTCTAAAACACTGACACACGGCACACCCAACTAAGCCGAAATTTTCCTGGTATTCCAATCGAAAAAAAAGATTATGCTCCTTGCCATTTGTGAATGATCAAACTGAAAACTTGGCCGATCACGAATTTTTCTTTTGTACTGCGGATTGTGATAATAGACTGAGGCAACCCTCTTAAAAGGCATCATGATCCGGAGAGACACTCTTAATTTAAAAAGTGTTATGTGGAGGCTTCATTTGAAAAATGTGATATGACTTCATTTGAAAAAAATGTGTGTTGTGACTAAATAAAAATCTATGACTTCATTTGAAAAAATGTGTTGTGACTAACAAAGATAAAAATCTACTTTGTACAATTTGTTTTTACAAAGAAAGGGAAATTGTTTTTCAGAATCTTATTTGTTGTGCTCAAATAACATAGAACTCTGTTCCATGTGTCGAAAACATATTACAGGTAAATTTAGAGTAAGTAAATATTGTTATAATATTTTTTTAAATTTATCTTCTAATTATTATTATTATGATGTATAATTTATTTTTTAAATAATTATTTCTAAAAATGAGTTTACAGACTATTTTTTAAATAATTATTTCTAAAAATGAGTTTACAGACAGATACAATCATGTACAGTTTGTTTTTAGATATCTCATTCAAAACTGTATCCATTTAGACAAACCACATTTAAAAAATATTGATTTTGTTGACGAACTTCACAAAATTTTGAATTTAAACGAGAAAAGAATATCAGCGGGTCCACAATGTTGATACGCTATTTTTCATTTGATCATAAACCTATGATATATCCATACCACACTTGTTCTGAAAAAATGGGAAATTATCCCATTTGTCGTCAAAGTTAAATTACAAAAAAAAAAAAAAAAAAAAAAAAAAAACTCCTCCCCTTGACTTTCAGACTCTGGAGGAGGCAAGTCACTTGGAACAGATCACCTCGTCCGAGACAGTCGAAGATCTGTTAGCCAAGCAACCGGTTCCGTGATGGTGCGCGGTCGCAGCTCTTACCAAGACTAAAGTGTCGCCGACCGTTTCATTGCAGCGTTCGGCTTCACGGGGACAGGGACGAGTTCAACAAAGTATTTGTGAAATTTTTGGATTATTGAATTGTATCCCGTGAAATTTTTGGATTATTGAATTGTATCCCTTCGGAATTCCAAGTAAGCCCCCGCTTCTTTACATTTGAACTCTCAAGAGAAAATTAGCCAGAGATGTCTTTTCCCTATAAGCCGAAATTTCCCGGGTATTGCGATCGAAACAAGAGATTACGCTCCTGGCGATATGCGAATGTTAAAACTGAAGAATTGGCCGATCACGGATTTTTCTTTTGCACCCAAAAAAACAAAATTATATGTCATATGTGTGCGGGTCCCAACGACAACCCTATTAGAAAGCATCACCAATTGAATTCGGAATGTGGTTTTGAAAGACCCTCTAAAAAGTATAATGATAACAAGACTAACAAGAACATTGACAAAAATCTACTTTGTACAATTTGTTTTGACAGAGAAAGGAAAATTGTTTTTGAAAATTGTCACCATTTTATTTGTTGTGAAGTGTGTTCAAATAACGTAGAACTCTGTCCCATGTGTCGAAAACCTATTACAGGTAGAATTAGAGTATATTTGTAATAATTCTCAATAATTGTAAGTATTGTTATAATAATTTTTTTAATAATAATAATAATAATAATAATAATAATAATAATTATTATTATTATTACAAAAATTTTTTTTTTTAATGTTTGTAAATATCGTTATAATAAATTTTTTTAATTATTAATATATATATATATATATATATATATATATATATATATATATATATATATATATATATATATAATATTTTAAAGATGAGTTTACAGACAGATACAATCATGCATAATCTACAGTTAGTTTTTAAATATCTCCTTCAAAATTGTATCCATTTAGCCGAACCACATTTTAAAAATATTGATTTTGTTGACGAACTTCCTAAAATTTTGAATTTAAACGAAAAAGAATATCAGCTGGGTCTATCCATTTCCACAATGTTGAGACGATATTTTTCACTTCGTCGCAATCCTATGAAATATCCATTTAAAACAATTGAACTTTTTAAATCACACCTACGTTATAATTTAGAGATCATTTCTCTTTCAGAAATGTCTCCCGAATTCTTACAAATTTCACACCATCAAGCTTGTGTTGCTTGTGTTGTAAAAGGTTTAATATTTACTGGAAGACTGACAGTCAGCTGCTTAAAAAAATTTGACTTGAACCGCGAAATTTTCCGCACTGCGACCTCGACCTTTCTACAGACAATGGTTACAGAGGACATTCTCGCGTGGGATCTTCCATTTTGTAAAGCTGGAAATATAACTTATTTAA
This sequence comes from Salticus scenicus, assembly GCA_963930645.1. Taxonomy (NCBI): domain Eukaryota; kingdom Metazoa; phylum Arthropoda; class Arachnida; order Araneae; family Salticidae; genus Salticus; species Salticus scenicus. Next base: position 764,469 of record CAWVNO010001280.1, read on the forward strand.
AACCGTGGCAACCTATGGAAAATGTTGTTCAAGAATGTTGTTGGATGTTACGAAACAGAACCATGGACTTATCCACCGTGTATGATGTAAGGTTTAAAATGTATGGGAATACTTACAGCCAGATGCTTGAAGAAATTCAACTTAAAACACAACATTTGCACTTGTAAAAATAAAATAAATATAAAATAAAATAAAATATTTTTTATATGTACAGAGGTTTGTTTCCTCAAAAAAAAAAAAAAAAAAAAAAAAAAAAAAAAAAAATTGGCGTCACATCAAAAACGCTTTTTATTGCGCCAACAGGAATTCCACAGAATAAGAGTCACTAGTCTTTACAAAAATATTGTTCACATATTTTTTTAAAAAATGGTTTTAAAACATCTCGGACCAGTTCAGTTGAAGTGAAACTCATACGTCTTTACATGCCGCAGCATCGTTATCTCTTTCAGGTTTGTGCTGCGACTAATATCAGCAGAATAACAGATCCAATCAACAGTCACTAGTCTTTACAAAAATATTGTTCACATTTTTTTTTTTTAAATATATAAATGGTTTTAAAACATCTCGTCCCTCAGAGTTTCGAAAGGTGATTCAGTTGAACTCATACGTCTTTACATGCCGCAACATCGTTATCTCTTTCAGGTTTGTAAGGTGTAAATGTTGCATTAAATACATGTGCTGCGACTAAAGACATATCTTCTTCTTCCCCCTTATATGTAAAATCCATCAGAATAACAGAATTATGAAATTTTTCCAAAAAATCACATGTTGGTAAATCAACAGCCACTAGTGTACAGTCTTTAGAAAAATATTGCTCGCATATTTCTTTAAACTCATATAAAATGGTTTTAAAACATCTTGGACGATCGTCCCTAAGTAAATCAATCTTGAGAGTTTCGAAAGATTCAGTTGAAGTGAAACTCATACGGCTTGGAATTTTTTTATTTTCGAAAGGGATGAAAGAAAGGTGAACGGTGTAATTTGGTTCACTCATTGTGGAAAAATGGTACAACTGTTATTGTCTCTTATTTATTTATTTATTAATTTTTTTTTTTTTTTTTTTTTTTAACGTCTTTGTGCTGGTATTGCGTCCATTTCTGGAAGCGGTTCCGAATCGGGTCTTAAAACAGGCGGTTTCTCTTTCGTGTCTTCGTCTTCTTGAGTCAAGTTCTCTTTCTCCCGCGTATCAAAACTCCTAGAATTGATTAAATACATTCGATTACAAAAATCCAGATAAAAACCATTGGGGTTACATTTCATTTCCAACTGTGTTCCGGGAGGTAGTTTACGGGTTGTTAAGAAACAGTCGATAACACCAGACAGTTCGGCGTATCGTCTGTACCTGTTAGCTTCACCCTCTAATTGTTCGAGAGACAAGTCTCTCATCTTTTGATAGAAGGATTCATTATCATCCAATATGCTTAATTCTACAACAGCCTGTTCATTAACCATGACTACTTGTTTTATGAACAGTTAAACAAACACAATATTGTTTTTTTTTATATTACTTTATTTGACACACATTTACATTATTTTTCTGATCGATCTGCCAACGCAGTGGCCTCCTCTGCCGATTCAATGGTCTCCTCTGACGACTCACTGCTCTCCGATTCACTGCTTCCCGATTCAACAGAAATTAACGATGGAGATTCACTGCTCTCCAATTCAACAGATGATATCAAACTGTCCATCGTTAATTTCAGCTGCTCATCCAGAAATTGGAGCAGGGTATCTCCAACAATTTCGAAAAGATTCGTTTCCACTTTTTTCATGCATTGGTTCAAAAACTTTCCACCGTGGATCAGGTAATCAACAGACCCGTTTTCATTGTCGATCTTTTCTAATCCGGAGAGGAGCTGCGTTTCTACGTCTTTCGTATCGTCAAGAGGATCGAGTTCCGGATAGGTTTGGAACTGATTAATCAGCCGTTTTTGGATGGACTTCTTCATTGTGTGCTCTCGGACGCTTAGTTTCGAACTCCTTTCTCGGTAATCCTCTAAGTAAAAATGCCTTTTTCCACCACTGGCTAACATGAGAGAGTCTTGCAAGAGAGCACGGATAACAAATGAAAAGTTCTCAGTAGTCATCTTTTCTACTCATCCATACAAATTTTAGACCTGTGTATATATACTTAAAAAAAAAAAAAAAAAAAAAAAAAAATATATATTTTTTTTTTTTTTTTTAAATAAAAGACAGAAAGGTAATAATCCACGACTTCTTTTTTTTTTTTTTTTTTTTAAATAAAGATGAACACTGAAAGGTATAATCCACATTTAGATAATCATACACGAAACAACAAGCTACCTCCACTAACTTATGAAAATAAGGAAAATTTTGCAACTAGTGTATTTAATAGGGATGGTTATTTTTTAAATAGCCCTCACGCCTCCTGGAAATCCGCAGATAATAGACTTTTCTTTGCAGAATTAAACAATAAGTCAAAGAGGAACTATGGTACATTTTAATTTAATATGGATTTCCTCAAACATTTCTTTTGAGAATGTAAGAAAAAAAATCTGACTGTAATATATTTATTTATTTATTTAAACATATCCTCGGAAAATGTGGGACAATTCTGACTGGAAATATTTTTTTAAAAATATTACGATATAGAGGACGTTCAAAAATTTTTCAAACATCTCTGAGAATGTGAAAAATAAAAATCCGATCTAAAAAATATATATTATATAATAATAATAATAATAATAATAATAATAATAATAATAATAATTTATATATATATATAAATTATTATTATTATTATTATTATTATTATTATTATTATTATTATTATTATAATATAATATATATTTTTTAGATATATATTTCAGTCAGATCCTCCATATAAACATTTATAACTTGCTCATTAAATTGTTGAGTGTACTATATTATATATATATATATATATATATATATATATATAAATTATTATTATTATTATTATTATTATTATTATATAATATATATTTTTTAGATATATATTTCAGTCAGATCCTCCATATAAACATTTATAACTTGCTCATTAAATTGTTGAGTGTATAACTATTTGATTTTTTTAAAAATAAAAATATTTCAGTCAGAATTCTCCCGAGGTTTGAATACCGTAAGATTTAATCATTCAAAAAAAAAATTTTCCTCTCCCACATTCTCGGAGATGTTGGAAAAAATTTTGTACGTCCTCTACTGTTGAGCAAATTTTTTCCTGGATATAAAAATTTATATTTGCTCATCAAATTGTTGAGTGTTGTGAAAATTGCAACACCATGACGCGAGTGAGCTGAAATTTTCAGGAAATGCAAAGTAGCGAATGAGAATTTTAAATCCGTAGCGCATGCGTATGCTGAGCAGCGCCCTCTGGACGGCGGATGGATCCGAATAAATAGACGGCTGCAGCAAGGCGGTGGTTATCTGCTAGTGGTAAGATCTTTACTTATGCCTCTTCGACGAATGGGGGAGTATCATCGGCCTTTGTGAAGCTGGATTGTCGTATCCGCTCGTGTGTAGCGTGTTTGGAAGCACCCCGAAATGTGACATCAGCTCGCGATGGTTCGCATGGCGCGGACGGGCAGCACAGTTCATCAATTCGTAGACGTCTCACGCTAAACCATCACCGCCTGCGGCTACAATGGGCCAATCAGCATAGAGACCGGTGTGCTGATTCCGCTTTAATTTGTGGAACAATGATGACCGCTTCAGACGCTATGCCGGAGTGGACGTTATGGTTTGGGGTGCCTCATGGACGATCTCAATTGGTACGAATTGTGGGCAATCTGACATCAGTGAAGTTCCTTCAAAGCTTGCCAGGCCGCTGTATTTCAACCCCGCCCTCATACTGCTCCTTCTTTGCAACCCAGCAGGGCCTGCGTATTTCCAGGATATATCACCGATTGAACATGTGTGGGATTTCGTTGGCTCGCTCGTCCTGTTGCTTGAACGCATACAAACAATATGGCCTCATTCAAAATTTGTTTGACTCTATGCCATGTCGTCGTGGTGGCTACACGAAATACTGATTCCGATTTCTTGTTATTGTTTGTTTGTACCACTGACCACTCAACTGTGTATCATTCAATTATGACGATTCCTTCATGGTGTTTCAATTTTCACAAACGTGAGTCTATTATTATTATTATTATTATTATTATTATTATTATTATATAATATAATATAATATAATATAATATAATATAATATAATATATTTTTTAGATATATAAAATATTTCAGTCAGGTCCTCGATATAAACATTTATAATTTGCTCATCAAATTGTTGAGTGTATAAACTATTTGATTTTTTTAAAAATAAAAATATTCAGTCAGATCTTTTTTTCTCCCACATTCTTAGAGGAGATGTTTGAAAAAGTTTTGTGTAAGATTTAATCATTCAAAAAAAAATTTTTCCTCTCCCACATTCTCGGAGATGTTGGAAAAAATTTTGTATGTCCTCTACTGTTGAGCAAATTTTTCCTGGATATAAAAATTTATATTTGCTAATCAAATTGTTGAGTCTATAATTATAAATATTCCATTCAGAAATTTTTTTTTCACATTCTCAAAAAAATTTTGAGCAAATATAAATATTTACATGAAAGAAAAAGACATTCTGACTGACATATTTGATATATTATATAATAATAATAATAATAATAATAATAATAATAATAATATATATATATATATATATATATATATATATATATATATTATTTTTATTATTATTATATAATATAAATATAATATAATATAATATTTTTTAGATTTATAAAATATTTCAGTCAGATCCTCGATATAAACATTTATAATTTGCTCATCAAATTATTGAGTGTATAACTATTTGATTTTTTAAAAAAAATAAAAATATTTTCAGTCAGATTTTTTTTTCCCTCCCACATTTTCAGAGGAGATATTTGAAAAAGTTTTGTACGTTCTCTATACCGTAAGATTTAATCATTCAAAAAAAATTTTTTCCTCTCCCACATTCTCGGAGATGTTAGAAAAAAATTTTGTACTTCCTCTACGGTTGAGCAAATATAAATTTTTTTCCTGGATATAAAAATTTATATTTGCTCATCAAATTGTTGAGTGTATAATTATTTGATTTTTTTTAAATAAAAATATTCCATTCAGACATTCTCAAAAATTTTTTGAGCTAACATGAAAGAAAAAGAAAAACAACAACAATAATAAAAATAATAATAATAATAATAATAATAATAATATATATATATATATATATATATATATATATATATATATATATATATATATAATTATTATTATTATTATTATATAATATAATATTTTTTAGATATATAAAATATTTCAGTCAGAAATTTTTTCCTCGATTTGCTCATCAAATTGTTGAGTGTACGATTATTTGACTTTTTTAATATAAAATATTTCCTTCCACATTCTTGGAGGGAGAAGATTTTCTTCTCATTGATCGTTATCCGTTGGATCGAGGGGGATCAAGTCTTCGAGGGGCCGGGGCCACAAGTCTTCGCATTAATTCTGTTTCTGGAAGGTCATCGTTTTCTACTCTAGGAACGGGCCTTCCATACGTTCTGGGTTCTTTGGAGAAAGGTTTGATTTTATGAGGGTAATGATTGCAGGTTCGCCTCTCTTCGAAATACTTTATCCTTTTCTTGATTTCTTTCGGAGAGGCCCAGAACGCCGGTGTCATGCAAACATACGGTGTACAACGGATATTGTTTTTCTTTCTTCCTTTTTGAAGTTCCATGCCCTGATGAATCGTTCTACTGTCCCACAAAACGAGCGACCCCGCACTGGCTTTGACGCATATGTCAGAGTCACGTTCCAATCGATCGATGTAGAACTGTTTTTGTACATCGGTCAATCGATACCAGTCTTCAGAGTTTTCGATTCGAAAGGTTTCCCGAAACGCTTGGTGTAGTTTATGACTTCCTCTCAACACTCGCAGGGTAGCGTCTCCCTCATTCACGTCGAATAAATTGACTAATCCTTGAACACATTCGAACGAATTTCTCATAAAAGATTGGTCCGTGTGAAACCATTCGACGCCTCGGTGCCATCCTCGTCCCGTTATTTCGCAAGGTAAGGATATGCTAATACCGTCAAAGCTGGTCAAGAGTTCATCCGTATGCCAAATTTGGCTAAAGCTATCGATAACTTTCCGATTTTGACGAATAGCCCACGAGATTGGATTGTGTCCGAAATCCCAATGTTGAAACAGCATTCCATGTTTCGGAAACAATTCAAATATCGATTTATAAGTCGTCGAATCTTCTTTCACGATGGGTTTGGATAAATATTTTGTTTTGAAATGGAGCCATTCCCACATTTTATCTCGTAGGGTCAGTAATTCATTAAGAGTTAAAACATTCTCAATCACCTCGATTCCATCCTCTTGTAGAGTCAAATTTTTACAATCGTCATAAATCATGATGAATGGACAAACAAGAAAATAAAATCATCTTTATTTATTTATTTATTTGATTTGATTTGATTTGATTTGATTTATTTATTTGATACAA
>CAWVNO010001280.1:771182-901182 GCA_963930645.1 Salticus scenicus
GGTCGGAGAGGTATGTGGGAATTTACCCAGGTGGCTTAACCCTTTGTATCCCACGGGGTCTTTAAAGTCCTACCAAAAAAATTCCTCAATATAGCCTAAATTTACTACAGGCTTTCATTTGAACTTCAAAGTCCCTATAATTTAAACTTTCTCTATTGTTAAGCAAAAGTAAGCTAAATTTAATATGAGATGTTTCTCTTTCAGAAAAGAAATATAATAAAAAAGTTTCAAACTATTTTTCCAAAAATAAGGTGATTTGGTATGTAAAGGGTTAAGTAAATTAAGTGTTTGAAACATTTTATTTTTTAATGTTTATAATTTGTATTTTAACTAATTACAACATGTATGTTTCCCAAAATTTTCATATTTTTATTTATTGAAAAGTTGTGATTATTAATGTCATCAGTGGTTATATTAAACATAAATAAACACCGCTCAGTTGCTTTATTAGCTATATTAATTCGTACTCTGCTATTACTCCTATTTAAAATATATATATATATATATATATATTACCTTTGAAATAAATTTATGACTAAATATAAGATTTATTGTTTTATGGAGGGAAAAAATTGGGAATGAAATGGGTAATATTAAAAAAGGGAACTTAAAAAAAAAGGTTTATATTTATTTTTGTAACCACAGCGTATAAAACGAAAGCACCGAGGAGAAAAAAAAATAAATTCTAAAAATAATTCTAAATCCATATATGAGGATGTGCATAAAAAATGGACTAAATCATGTGGCGCCACAATCCATTTGGAAGGTCTTGATAAGAAGGTGTTGGATAAATGCTTGCGTTAATAATAAATAAATGTAGGAAAGAATGTTTAAACTAGCGAATTCTTTGTTTCAGTGGTTTGTTAAATTTCCAGTATTCATAGCTGCTAACTTTTTTAATTGATTCCGGAATGTTGTTAGTAATGCCCTTTTTTCAAATCATATTCTTTGGGGAGTAATTTTCTTCATATTTAATTGTAATTACATGCTAAAGAAGATTATTCTAGAAAGAATATGGTATGAAGAAAAGGGCGAATGTTAACAACATTCCGGAATAATTTGAAGAAGTTGGCAGCTATGAGTATTTTTTTTTTTTTTTAATTGATAGACAAGTAATATTTTCCAGAAAAGTTCTTTAAATGTATTTTCAAGGTTGAACATCTTAAAGGGGAGAAAAGATTAAACAATCACAAAAGTAAAGAGGTTAAGACTAATAACAATGCTTTTACAAAAACCCCTGCAAACAAGCACGAATCTCTTATTCTTCATAAAATATGAAGGATTTTAACCAATTAAAATTTTGATTAAACTGCTTACTTGCCAACTCCACTGTTTTTACCAGTAGACTACCGTTTTTTTTAGCTATTTCTACTGGTCTGCTGTTTTTAGGAACTTACAAGAAAAATTGTAAAATTGAGCAATTTTACTGGAAAATATATAGAGGAAAATATACAGAGAATACATATAATAATGAAATGAGGCTTATTAAATGTATGTGTAAAAATTACAATATTGATTTTAATTAACTCAAAACAAACTTAAATTTTTGGATTTTTTACTTCCATCACCCTACTACCGTAAGCAATGGAAGTACAGAGCTGACAACCTAATCCGGCAAATTGTTAGTACCGCCCCTTTTTCTACACCAGTGTTTTCTTCTTAATTCATCGTAAATACATTTGAAGAAAATTGCTTTAAAAATTAAGTGGTGTAGAAAAAGGGGCGGTACTAACAATTTGCCGGATTAGGTTGGCAGCTCTGGAAGTATTGTATTCGGTCCAAAAATTCGATATCGAGATTTCACCTGATTTACACGTTTTAAGGTCCCCTGAGTCCAAAAAAGTGGTTTTGGCAATTGGTAAGTGTGTGTGTGTGTGTGTGTGGAATCTCCAGGCTATCATATCTCCGAAACTAATAAAGATAGAACTACAAAACTTCAGAATTAAGACAGGTCTGGTGTACAGATGCATTTACCAAATGTTGATAAAAATTGAAAAACCGGAAGTGGGACATCAGAAACCAGAAGTGGGACCGTAAGTCCGTATCTCAAAACCGACTCTAACGATTTTCTTCAAATTTGCTATATAAACATTCTATTAGAAGTCCTTTCGAATGATATAGTTGGTTAGTTCAGGAAAATCGATAGGCGTCCTGTATAAATAACTCAATTTCAGGTCTCGCAAGCGCGTTCCTTTAAAAACATCTTTACGGATTTTTTTCAAACTCGCCATTTTAACTCAATTTTCTCAAAAAAAAAAAAAAAAAGTCTGGTGTGAAACAACCACACGGTTTCCATTGCCCACTATTACACGTATTATATGCATTTTTTAGAAATAATGTGGTCAGCGAACAAGTAAAATTGACCTAACGAAGTAGACACCAAACAAATTTCCTATAATGAAAGCTAATATATATATGTGTGCGTGTATGTGTGTGTGCATGCATGTATGTATAAATATATATATATATATATATATATATATATATATATATACATATGTAAACATGTAAAACAGAATTTATATAGCGAGTTAAAAAATAAGGGGGGGGGATGAGTTATTTTTTCAAACACCAATTTCCGAGATCTAAAACTGACCTACCTAATCAGGATGACTGTTATTTTTCCTGTAACAACTACTTAATACATGAGAAAGGATATCTAAAATGGATTTATGCAACAATTTTCAAGAAAATCGTTAGAGCCGTTTTTGAGATACCAACTTTTACCAAAACTTGGCGTACTCAATTATTGAACGGAAAACAATAATTACATACAAAAGCATATTTAAAAGTGAGTTATTATAGCGAGTTAGAAAATAATCCGTACAGCCGTTTTTAAAGGCACGACTTGCGAGACCTGAAATTAAGCTATTTATACAGGGCGCCTGTACACCAGAATTTCATCTGTACACCAGACCTGCCTCAATGCTGAAGTTTCGTAGTTTTATCTCTATTAGTTTAGGAGATATCATAACCAGAAGATTTCGTTCGTACATACATACATACACACTATTGCCAAAAACTACTGATTTGGACTCAGGAGACCTTAAAACGACGTGTAAATCAAGCGAAAACTCGACATTGAATTTTTGGACCGAATACAATACTTCCATTACCTACGGTAGTGGGGTAATGAAAGTAAAAATGCATATAATTCGTGAAATAGTGGGTAATGGAAGTCGTGTGGTTTTTCACACCAGATTTGTAAATAATGCTTTGTAATTAAATAGTATATTTACATAGTCATTGTGAGTGTATTTTCAGTCAGATAAGATAATTAAAAACTGAATTTTGATCCTCATTATCTTATAAAAATCTGGAAAACATTTTAATTTCTAAATGCAGTGAAAATTTAGTTTAACAATTCTATGAATAACAATTTAATTGTTATTTTCTTAATGAAGCAAAATCTGCTATAAATGTAAAAATTTGTGTTTAAGTAAATATCATAGACAATATTTTTTTCCCCTAATTTTTAGGATTTGAAATTAATTCTTTAATACACATAATCTCAATATTTTATTTGTTTTCGTTTGAAAGATGAGTGATTTTTATTTAAAGAAAATTTTTATTTATGGAAAATATTTTGTAAATATTCATATATTTTTCTTTTTGTCTACTATATATTTATATAAATTCAGTCTCTATCGTTAAAAATGTCAATTTACAAAATCTCTACTGTTTTTTTTTTTTCCGATAAAATCTACTGATTTTTAAAACTGATATGTTGGCAAGTATGAATCTATCTCAAATATTATGAGACATGCTAGTCATTGTTTTTTTTTTTTCCCCTAACTAATCTTCCTCCACAAATATTATGAGGCAGCTTAATCAAATAGAGACTCGTTTTCCTCTTCAGATATTACCAGACAGGTTAGTCAGGCAAATAATCTTGACTATCCTGCCTCTTCAAATATTCTTTGAAAATTGACTACCTTTCTTAGTCAGATACCTGAGATCTGTTGACTAACTTTCTTAATCAAGTGTAGATTCTGACTAACATGCCTTGTCTTTGAAACTGCGGTTGTTGACTAACCTTCCTGGTCAGATAATTATGATTGTCGACTAGCCTTCTTTGTCTGATAATATTAACCTTCCTAGTCTGGAGTACTGTTTTGGTGACTAGTTCAGCAAGTACACTTTTTGGTTTTGGAGACTAGTTCAGCAAGTACACTTTTCAGTTTTGGTGACTAGTTCAGCAAGTACACTTTTCAGTTTTAGAGACTAGTTCAGCAAGTACACTTTTTGGCTAGTCAGCTATTTTGGTTAGTCAATTCTGTATTGTCAGTTGAGCATTTTGCCAGGTCACTGTGACCAATTTATTTTTCTGTGTGAGGTCGACGAGCGAACCCGGCACTACATACAAACACACATTCGTTAAAGATGGATGTGTTTTAAAGTGTTTTTTTTTTTTTACTTAAGGGGGGAGGGGGGGGGGTAATAATAATCTTCCTCCCTGATCTCCAGCTACTTCTAAATAAAATTCGACCTCTCTGTACTGTATCTAATTTTCAAACTACGTTCTACTCTACTCTAGAAATAATTGTAGTTAGTTCGTTAAAACCATCATGCAGTATCCTTAACAATAAAAAAGACATTAGAAAGGATATAAATATCTTACTTTTTTTATTTGGTCACAAAAGATTAAAAAAAAAAAAAAAAAAAAAAAAAAGAAAAGAAAAGAAAACTTTCTGACAAAAATAAAAATAATTAAACTTTTATCATATTGTATAGCCGGGCAGGAATAATAACACATGGTCTGCTGAATAAAGATTCTTTTCCCATGGTTATACAAAGGATGCAGTTCAGACAAAAAAAATTGTCATGTGTAATGAAAAGCAATCCTAAAACCGGTTACACGGTCGTAGTAGTATCCCGAGGGAAAAAACCACTCCAAGCATATAATCATTGACCCTCTTTCTCCTGATCTCAGATTCGCAACACTGCAAAGTACAAACAGAAAAGGATAGAACATATTTCAACCGCGACGAACAGGATTACATAAAATTTAGTTTACGCATTATGATTTATGGATATGCAACCTTTTTATTTACAAATCTTTAAATAAACTGTGTAATATAACACAAATGTTAAAGCCTTTAAAAGATTTCAAATTTGTTGAACAATTTTAAATAATAAGCAAATTTATTATATGATTATTAAGAAAACAATAAACGAATTGCTGATGTTAGGTATGATTATTAAGAAAACAATAAACGAATTGCTGATGTTAGGTATTAAATAAAAATCAAAGGTAATTCTAAAATTGTATTAAAAATTTCGTGGCCGCAGGCTTTTTCCGCAAGTGGCGGTGCATGGGTTAAAACTAAATTGTTCCTCATTCACTCAGATATTTCGCCAGAAAAACACCGAACGACTACAGCGCTTCTTGGGTTCGAACCCGGCACTTCCTGTCTACCAGCTTCGAGTGCAGAATCTTTTGACCATTGATCTATGTTAATCGCAGGATTTTTCTTCCTTGATTTTGTCTTGTTTTAATTGATCCTGAAAACAATATCAGATAAATAACTGATTTTTCTATATGTGATAAGGATACATGATGTAGTCAGAAGGATTTATAATTGAGATTCGTTTTGCGTGGTGCGGCCGGACACTGCCTCTTAAAGACTGAAACGAGACTTCCATTAGCCGCCATTTTTCTCACGTTTAAAAAAAAATAAAAATAAATAAATAAAAATAAATAAATATTTTATGCGTTCCCTGAGCTTTCTTTCTTTTTTTAGTTTGATCGCTAATTTAATTATGAACTCACTCTTTTATGAACAGACTAAAATCATGAATCGATAAATACTTAACAAAATAATACAATATAATTTTTTTTTTTTTTTTTTTTTTTTTTTTGTGTGTTGCCAACTGCTTTATAATTAAATTGAAAGGACATTTAAAAAATTTCTAAATGAGACTTTAATCAGAAATTTTTGTTTTTCACACTGTATATAGCATTACAGCTGGCCCGGACTGGCCAGGTCCGCTGGTCGGCGATTGCCGAGGGCCCCCGGCCCCCCCCCCTCAAAACATACTACTTTATAACTAGTTATATCAGAGTAATTTGACTATTTATTTTCCTATAATTTTACGGATTTACAATCAATTTTGTCTCATCGCGTGTTATGTAGTAAAGTACAAACCAACAATCAAGTGACTGTCATCAACGCTTTTCATATGCCTAGCGGAGCGGCCATTCTCAATCACAATTATTCATTCGAAATAAAACTCCATTAAATAGTGGTTTTTTTTTTTTTTGTGTGTGTGTGTGTAGTATTAAAAATTAAAATCACACATAAGAAAAAAAAAAAAATTGCTACATTCTATGCAAAGCATTCTTTTGTGCCTAAAACGTCCGTGGAAAGAAAATTTTGATTTATAGAAATATCTCTCTTAGAACGCAATGCTTTGGAATACTTTTGAGTGTCCCTGTACATAAACCGATGGTGGTATTTCCTCCATTTGATACAGGAAACATCCAATTGCGAGCTTGAATAACATATTTCACATTCTCAATCAATTATTCATTCGAAATAAAACTCCATTAAATAGTGTTTTTTTTTTTTTGTGTGTGTGTGTAGTATTAAAAATTAAAATCACACATAAGAAAAAAAAAAAAAAAAAATGCTACATTCTATGCAAAGCATTCTTTTGTGCCTAAAACTTCCGTGGAAAGAAAATTTTGATTTATAGAAATATCTCTCTTAGAACGCAATGCTTTGGAATACTTTTGAGTGTCCCTGTACATAAACCGATGGTGGTATTTCCTCCATTTGATACAGGAAACATCCAATTGCGAGCTTGAATAACATATTTCAATTTCATTATGATATGCCTACAGTAAAATATGTTTTATAGAAGTACCTCTCATAGAACACAATGCTTTCGGGTGTCCCTGTACACAAACCAGTAGAGGTATAAACTCCATTTTCAATAGGGTCCGTCCGATACTAAATTAGAATAATATATATCAGTTTCAAGAAATTCCATAAATATTTACGGGAGCGCGGACAGACAAACCGAAGTCATAAACACTTTGGAAAGTGTTAAAAAGAGAGTAGATTTGTGTACAAAAAAAGAAAAAAATATGTATCGATTTTCGAATTCTTGACTTTAAGGGGGTTCGCAAAATTTAGATATTCCAGTAAAACTCTGTTTTGATTTGGCAGGGGCAAATTTCAGAGCCGCCTTTTTGCATTAAATTTTTCCTGGGAAATCTATGGTGTTCATGAATTTTGGTGCGTGTTGAATCAAACATTAACTGTGACGGGATTTGACAAATTGCACCATAGGATTGGCGAGGGAAAAAAATGCAAGCGTAATTCTGTTCCAACAATCTTTTGGTATGTGGGGCTTGCTATGTGTACACAACATTCAATATAAATTGATTTTGCGAACAGTTTCCCTTCCCTCCCTTTCTAGTCGGGAAAAACAAAAACACGTTTCAAGTTGTAACCCTCATCTAAATTATCTCTCAGAAAGGCAATTTCTGAATGCATGGATTGCTTATATGTTCCTAAAAATACATTTTGCTAAACACCTCCTTTCCCCTTTTGGCGGAGATCGGAAGCACAAAATACATATCCAAGCGTAATTCTCTTCCAATTACCCCAGGAAGGTGATTTTTTGGTGAGTGTGCTTTGTGTGCACCTAACACACACAATAAATAATTTTTTTTAGGAAATCTATATTTTGATGTGAGTCTAACACACAATGTAAAAGGATTTTGTCAAATTTCCCCTTTTTCTATTTGCCGGGTGGGGGGCAAAAAATACGTTTCCAAGCATAACTTTATTTACAGTTATCTCAGGAAGTTTTTTTTTCTTCTTGTTATGGGGCTGTAACATATGTACAGAACACGCACTATAGGGGGATTTTAGGTGTAAGATTCCCTTTCACCTTTTGGGGTCTGGTGGGTAACTCTGCTCTAAATTATGTAAGAAAGGCGATTTTGTTTGGTGTGTGTGTTGGTTATGTGTACCAATACACAGTATAATGAAATTTCACAAAACATTTCCCCCTTTAGTGGGGAGGGTAAAAACTGAAAGTTTTAATCGATTTCAATGAATTTTTATTATATATTTTTTTCATTTTATGAGATTTTTTAGCATGTAATTTTGAGACTTCATTTAAATATAGTGGCCAGCGAAGCCTGCTAGTTTCCTTTAAATTCCTCAGTAAGGGGCCCCTTTTCGAGTTCTAGCCGAGGGCCCCCAAAGGAGCCAGTTGAAATTAATATGCAAACAAGAAAAAATAGTAATCAGTGACTTAAATATAGGTTAAAAGTGATTATTTTGTTTTTTAACAGAGGACCCGCACCGAAAGATTTTTTCAGTTAACTGTATGCGCCTGTCCTTGGAAGTGTATATTTATATGCAAATTTACATATCCCACACGCTTCAGCAGCAAATGAACAATACAATCTGCAATTGTAATGAAAGGCTCGCCCTCTGGTGCGCTAATGTGAAATTACAATTAACAAATTTAAGACTACTGCATCGGGCCGAGTAACACGATTATACCCGAAACCGACCCGGGTTGACAGAATTGTTTCACTTGCGGGTCGGGTTGACTGAATTTTTTTTCTTGCGGGTCGGGTTTGGTTTTCAACAAGTCGGGTCGACTTGAGAACACCTTTCAAAATATTTTTTACAATTATAAACATAAATTTATAGGCATGTTTACAACTATGTAACTTAATTTAAGCATTCTGCACATACTAGACATGCATCGATTGGTTGTTTGGTTGGAGGATTTCAGGCCGATTGACTCCAGATGTGTCCTAGGCCTATAGGGGGAAGGCCCTCCTTTTGGGTCTTTCTAAGGGGTCCTAGCCCGTATTTACGCGTGTTTCGGAGGAAACCACGGAAAGTTCCGAACTACTAGGTCGACGAGCGCGACCTGGGATCGAACCCGACACCTCCCATCTACCAGCTTCAAGCGCAGATCCGCTCGGCCGCTGGTGGACAAACATGTACCGGAGCTCCCTTTACAGTTATATAATATAAATTAAAGAACTTTGTAGCATACTAATGGAAAATATCATTGCATTTTCAATAGTATTTGATCATGTGTTATTATTTACGTACCCGTTGACTTTGTATGGTTATGAATGAGATAGATTAGGATTTAAAAAGAAAACAGCATTACAAAGTATTAAATAATGTAAAAAATTACATTTTTATGGAAGTGATTTCCAACACTCATAGAAGAAAAACTAGTTGGCATAGGTGGACTCTGCTCAGTTCCCCATCATATTTATGTTCTCATAAATTTCCAGTTTGAGAGATATAATCATGTTAAAAGAAATGAATTTGACCAAAGCTTGATACAGTGACAGAATGAACACCCCCGCCTAATAGGCTATCCACCGTTCACTTCGATATATTTATCTTATTCTAATCTATTAATTTATTTTATCAGGGTCAATTCCGTTGTTTAGTTTTCATTCATGCTACTATTTCCAATGCAATAATCCTCAAAATTCATATTTATATGAAAAATTTTCAATTTCGCTAGGTTGATAAAATCGTAAATTACGAATAATTTACGAAATTTTCCTATTAGAATATTTGTATTCAATCATGTTCAAACAAATATCATAAATGTAATTTTGAAGTTGTCTAATGTATTTATGAGCCTCAAAATGAAAGTTTATGCTTAATTTTACCTTATTCTGGCATGTTAAGTAAATCGTAAATTCCAAATAACTTACGAATTTTTTTAAATTGGAAAAATCATAGTCTATGATATTCATGCCAGTATCCTAAATAATATTTCGAAAGTGGTTTGACATCTTTACGATGAAAATATCCCTCAAGATTAACGTTTATGTGAAATTTTGCTCTATGCTGCCGTGTTAAGAAATTCGTAAATTTCCAATAACTTACGAAATTTTTATATTGGAAAATTCATAGTCATTAATATTCATACCAGTGTCCTAAATAATGTTTCAAAAGTAGTCTGACATCTTTACGATGAAAATATCTCTCAAAATTGACGTTTATGTGCAATTTTCCCTTATACTGCCATGTTAAGAAATTCGTAAATTTCCAGTAACTTACGAAATTTTCAAAGTAGCATATTTATAGTCACTGATGTTCCTTCCGGCATCAAAACTGATATTTTAAAACTGGTCTGAGATTTTTACGGTGAAAAGTTTCCATTTAATGCACGTTTAAGTGAATTTTTGTCCTATTCTCCTATGTTAAGAAAATCGTAAATTTCTAATAACATACGAAGTTTTTAAATTCGAATATTGAAAATAAATAGGGTTCTTGCCAGTGTCGAAAGTAATATTTTAAAACTGATCTGACCTCTCTGCGACTTGTTCTTGAGATATCGTGTACAAAGACTAACAAACTAACGGACTTACATACTAACAGACTAACAGACACCCTACAGACAGACACCATAGAAATTTTGTCATTTTCGGATTCCTCACACCTGAAAACGTGTAGAAAAGTCAAAAAACCGAAGTCGAAAATTTTCACGATTACCTAAGTTCCCCATACCTATAGTATGATGGGGAACTAAAAAAGATCTACAAAATTTTAAAATTTGCGCAGTCTCCGCTCTCTGGTCTCTGTATTTCTGAGAGTGCACTGTAAAAAGGGAAATAATTTTATGACAGTAATGTGGTCATAAATTAGGCGTAAAAAACGACAAGTGAAAATTGTAATTCACAACGGGTTTCTGCACCTGAGACTGTGAGTCGTATCAGCTGATAAAAAGGGGTGAACTGGACACTAATATCCTTCGACATTTCATTGAATTGAAATTTCCTTTCCACTTGTTTTCCCCATAATTTTAGGACAAATCCCTAAATAGCTGGAAAGGGAAGCTTGAATGGGAAAAACAGGGGGGTAGGAAATATTTTGTCGGCGAAACGGGGGTTACACCATAAAATTATATAGAGTTTCCCCTGACTCCAGAGGCTAATCAAGAAAACCTAGTTAGGAATGGGAGAATAAACTTATATTATAGTATTATGATTAACTAAAAAAAAAAAAAAAAAACCTCTTTAAATCATAATACTTTCTATTGTCCCTTATGTGAAGTCGCCTGAAATTTTTCTAACATTAAGAATAAAAAAAAATATATATAATATATATCTGGTGTGTCACTCACACGATTTTCTCTTACCCTGCATTTCAATGCTATAATGGTAGACTGCATATTGTCTTAAGATCAGTGACGTGTGATAATAAAGTTCAATGTGCTTTTAAAATAATTTAAGGTTTATAATAGTTTTATTTGATGTGTAATTCTTTGTGAGGGGTGGGGGCTCTCGCCCCCTTCAAACCCCCGTTCGATTACAGTGCATACAATTATTATTATTATTATTATTATTATTTAAAAAGAAGAAAAAAGATCAAGGCTGTATTAATTTCAGTCTTGCCAGTTTTGATCAAATTTTTAAGAGGCAAGCTAATACGAATTTCAAAATGCCAAATTTGAATTGCCTGCAGTTATATGTTTTTAAGTTATACTGATAACAGATATACATACAGATCAATCGCTAAAAATTGGACTTAGAATCAGGGCACCTCAAAACGTAAAATTATGTTTTAAAAAAAAGAGTTGAAAATATAATTCCAAAATATACTTTGTTTAAAGTACGGATATGAAAATTTTATTTTGCAGTGTTCGTCAACATAGTAAAATGTACAAAGCACTTTCATCAATTACATTCAATAGAAAAGAACGTTTTGCTTAATTTTGGGTAGCACCTGTATATTGTCTATAATAAATATGCACTATAAACAATACTGTGTATTTAAAATTAATCTTACTTGAAAAACGTCTGACGCAAAAGGAATTACGATTCTTAAAATTTCCAAGTATAGCCCCCATAATATATCCAAATACTTTGGGTAGCCCTGTAAGTGAATGATGAATGATTTCCATATCACAAGCTACACAAAACATGCTTTTATGAATATAATAAATTTTATTCATTCCGTTTCGTTTAAGACAGCCTATACATGTTTCACTGTGCTTACCAAAAATTTCGCCAAAAACATTATATATTTAAATTCTCTTGGATGTCCCTGTACACGAATCATTTGCTTGATGGCAGCGAAAATTTTAGTGTAACATCCCTATATCATACATATTTAGAATATCAAGTTTGGACTTTCTGCCATTATTTGTTCGTGAGATATGCAGATAACACATACGCATACGCAGACCAACCGCTAGAAACATATTTAGATTCAGGGAATCACAAAACGTGTAAATGTAACAAAAACTCAATTTAAAAAATTTGACCCCAAAACAGTACTTTCTGGTAAAAAGAAAGTAACTCTTTATGGTTAAAAAAAAAAAATCGTTAAATTATTTTTGGGGTAGGATGCCACCCTTATCACCCCCCCCCCTTTTTTTTTTTTCTTTTGCTTACAGTATTGCTGATTTTCTTTTTATATATTTATAAAATATATAACATAACAAAAAGAAAGCTATATTCTTAATTAGTAAAAGAAAATTCCTTCTCTTGTTTGGGCGTTGGGTGAATGATACATATTTCAAGCCCTAATCGAGCATTTCTCAATATTTTAATGAAAAGGAATGATTTTTTAAGTTGTTTCAAAGATTGAGTTTATTAACACTTCTTTGCTTTGTACAGATAGCGTTATACTTTCATTTATTAAGTTTTTATTTTTGATCTTGTTCATGATGCAGTTACTCTTACCCACCAAGTTTTTCTAATACAAAGCATTCTAGAATACACAAAACAGAAAATATGCTTGAGTTGTTTCCGGATTTATTTAATATAAAAAACAATTTATTATCATAAAAGAGTTGTTGCACTGCTTGAAAAACACAAGAAATTTAAAAAACCCACCAAAAATTAAGATATAGATTTTTTTTTCTTTAAAAAACTGGAAAATACAGGAAGTTTCTAATTTTATGTTTTTCTAAGTAACAGTATTTAATCTTCACGAGACATTAAAAGAGTTAAATAAATAATAATAATAATAAATCAATTTTTTCAATTGTAGCGTTTCGTTAATAATAAATATGTAATATGTTAAGCTTTAAAAATTTTGTAATGAAGCTTATTTTATTCTTTCTAAAATTCAATCATTTAAAATACATGTGCTTTTCATCGATTTAATTGCACAAAAATGACTTATATATCTCTTCTTAATACACAACGAAATTTATTTAAATTGCATAATTAAGGTAAACGTACCATAGGTGGACACTTTTAAATTTAAACTCGGAAAATAAGGTTCCTAATCCTTCTGCAGATTCGAGCAATGTTCAGGAAGGAAGTTATACTCCTCTACTGTTAAAGTCTATGACTACAAATAATTCCGGCCATCAGTTTTAGAATAATATTAGTTTAACTAAAGAAAATATGCACTTTTTGTGATTATGCCGTTTTTACTTATCATTTTAAATAAGGATATAAAATTTTGGGAGGCATACTATTGTAATAATCGCAGCTATCGTAGATCACAAGTCGGATCGTACACTCCGCAGCAAAAATGTCCGAGCACTAGCAATAATCACCGTCTTAAAAAAGTACACTTAATATTGTTTTGTTAAATAAATCCTTGTCGAGTTATGTTTTTAGTCTGTCTAAGAACATGATTCGACAAGGATTTATTTAACAAGGATCTTTTTTTTTTTTTTTTACCCTCCCCTACAGAAATTTTCTTGCTGGGCTACTGGGTTCTATGATATCCTTTGATGATGCGCAATCAAACCTAGCTACTTTTTCCTGTTTTAACTGAGAATTATTTCTGCTTAACGGACATAGCAACAAGACCAATTTAAAATACAAATGAAATTAGTTAATTGTGATTAATAAAATTTTACTTTAAATCTATGCTCATGATTCAAAGTGTTAAAATATATCTGTCATGAATTAATTTTATAATCGCTAATTTTGTAATCAGTATTTTAAACTTTACTTTAAATTTTTTAAAACATTATTTCTTGTATAAAATAATCTTCAAATAAATTTTAATTTCTTTAAAAAAAATAATAATAATAATAATAAAATACTTGATTTATAAACAAATAAAATAATAATGATAAAATTTTATGTTAATTAGAATTTTCCACGCAAAAACCAAAATTTCTAACATTATGTAAGTAATTTATATAAAAACCGATTATTAATTTTAAAACTCTTAATTGAAATGATAGCTGTCGTTGTATAAAGCAGAAGATTTCTTCTTCATAATGTTAACACTTTCTCAACCGCGTCATTTGAAAATCTGTAATTCCACCAATGGGCGTTTCTTTCGCAATTTTTATACTATTTATTTCTTAAATATATATTCAATATTCACATTTTTACAATGAAATATACTATGGATACAAATACTTTGATTAGAAAGAATATAATTATAATATATTTCTAATATAAATGTGAATACAGAAAGTTTTGTTCTGAAATATTGTAACATGGGAGAATAACGCTCATAGGTGGACCTTCACCTTACTGTCAAAAATTCAAAATCATGCGGTCGCGAAAGTGTTATGTAATGTATCATACTTCTCTATTTGGTTTCATAATTAGCCAGAGTTACGGCATTATCTACTTCGAGCTCTTATATCTATACTTTTTCTCTCTCGCGTGCTTTTAATTGCACGATGCTATTCAAAGTAACTCTTATTCAAAACAGCCGAAACAGAAAGTGAAAGAGAATGGCTTCTGGAAATGCCTATAACTGTCCAAGTCCAAATCGTTTTCTCAAAACTGGTTCCACGTGTGTCGTCTCTCTTTCACAGAAACAGAAACGCACAGGAACCACACTCTTCTGCCGATCCACTTACTTCCCTCTGAGAGGCAGGCATCCATACAATGCTCTTTGCAATTCACCTGAGTGTTGAAAAAACTAAAAAGAAAAAATATAGCTTTTTTTGTAATGTCTGTAAGCTACAATGATGGGAGTAAGATAGTAAGTCAATGGGACACAGGATATTTTTTCGGATATTTAGGTGTGAAACGTGAAATGTCCACAAACCACATTCAGGCAACATCCTCCTTCCGGTAATATTTGATAAATAATAAGTTCCTTAATTGAATTGAATTCTAAATGAAATAAGCTAGTTTGATTTAGTATAAATAATAACATTAACAATAAGTAGTTGTGTGTAGTTAAAAGTGAATAGACATTCGTAATGATATCAAAAGTTTTTTTTTTTTTTTTTCTTTTTTTTTTTTTATGTTGAAACCCAGTTGTTTTTTTAAAAGATAGAAAACAGATTAGAAAGAGAAAAACATACTTTGCTATGCTTCAGTAATATATTCATTACAAGAACAATACGTCATTTTTCTAGATAAAGAGGAATGGAGGAAAATGTGTTTTAACATCGCACTATAGCTATACATTGGGCAACTGGCGACGATCTGGACTCACCCACGGGGGTGGTCCGGAGATATGCGATCACAATTTTGAATCTCCGTGGAGGAGAGGGTTCCCAAGATTCAATATTCCCCAGAGGTATTATTTGTACGGAACACGCAGGACACTGCGGCTACGACAGATTTTACGTACACCAACCATCATTAGTGAACATGGTGGTCCTCGACCAGCTCGAGAATCGAGCCCGCATTTTTCCAATAACGTGCTCGGTGCTCTACCATCCAAGCTAACGCGGCGCCAAGCTAGATATAAATCAAATTCCATTAAATATTTAATTCCTTATTAATATTGAAAAATAGTTCATCAATTTTTCTATAGTTATCTTTTCTAAATATTTTTCCTGATCTATAAATCGTCAAGAAATTCCTAAATGGACAATCTTTTATGCTTATTTTAGAGACGCTTTAAAACTAGGCAAACCACAGTAGTTTTACAGATAGAAATATTTTAAGATTATATTTAAATTAATTATTCCTTGATCAAATTTTTATTAGGACATACTCAAATAGTATCTTCATATCATAAATCTCACATTAATTAAAATTTTACCCTTTACAGAAAAAATAAGTCTTTTCATCTTCTAAAAAATTCACGAGACTTCACAATATTTTATTAAAATTACGCTATTGAAATAGGAAGTAATGTATTTATGTATGAAATTTAATATAAGGAATAAAAATAATCATACTTAATGGCCGATCATTTAATGTTCTCTGTATTTCACAAAAACATCTGCTGCCTACGAATTTAACATGCACGCGAGATAAAAGTTTACAGATGTTTTTAGTACAAAATTGAGTTTATTTAAATGGTGGTGTTGTACTTCCGATCAGATTTTCTACACACCGTATTTTTTTTATTCTTCTAACCTCTTTGATTTTTTGTTGGTCGTCTGCACAATGGTAAACAATAGGATCCCATTTTTAACCGACTTCAAAAAAGAAGGAAGGTTCTCAATTCAAACCGTATGTTTTTTTTATGTTTGTTAGCTCATAACTTCTGAACGGATACTCCGATTTTGATACTTTTTGTTTTGTTGAAAAGGTCTTGGTCTGACTTAGGTCCCATTGAAGTATCTTTACGATCTAAAGAAAATACAGGGTGCCTAAAAAAGTCAGTCCCAACTCTTTTAACTGCTAAACGGCTGCAGCTATAGTGATATAAATGGTATGCAGGTATAGCAAAGTGGTCATGCAGTACAAGGTTAAACCGCTTGCAGCGCCACCTGGTGGGAAATAGAGGAGTTAGTGTTCCTATCTCGAAAACGGTTCTAGAGAAAAAAGTGAATTAAAAAATTGAAGAGTACAGACATTCATACTAGCTTTCCTATCTCGGAAACGGTTCAAGACAGGGAAAAAAGTGAATTATAAAATTGAAGAGCATCATCGATTTAGTACGAAAAGATAGTTTAGACATTGATGCTAAAAACACAATGCTAAAAACGTGCATTTGTTTGTTCGCAATTTCTTACACTATGCACATTTGAACTACGATGCATACTTTGCAGCGTAGCGGATGACACGCATACTCTGTGGTTCAAAGTACTGGTACTGTAAGCGGTCACATCGATTAGCGCAAAGTCGTTTTCAACCAACTTCAGACAGGAGGGTGTTCTTAATTCGAGCTATGTGTTGTTGGTGGTGTTTGTAAGCTTATAACTTCGTAAGAGATGCTCTAATTAACCGACTTCAAAAAGGAGGAGGTTCTCAACACAAAGCGTATGATTTTTTGTTTTTGTTTGTTAGCTCATAACTTCTGAACGGATGATCCGATTTTGATACTTTTTATTTTATTGTAAAGGTCTTGGTCTGAAATAGTTCCCATTGTAATATCTTTACGATCAAAACAAAATACTGGGTGCCCAAAAAAGTCAGTCCCAACTCTTTTAACTGCTGAGCAGCTGCAGTTATAATCATAAAAATGGTATGTAGCTGTACAATAAAGTGGATATGTGCAATGCGGTTCAACCGCCTACAGCGCCACCTGGCGGAAAATGGTGGAGTTAGCGCTCCTATCTCGGAAACGGTTCAAGACAGGGGAAAAAGTGAATTATAAAATTGCAGAGCATCATCGATTTAGTACGAAAAGAGAGTTTAGACATTAATGCTAAAAACAGAACGCTTAAAACATGCATTTGTTTGTTCACAATTTCCTATTTTGTGCACACTTGAACGACATTGCATATGTTATAGCGTAGCGGGTGACATTTATGCTATGTAGAATTCAAAGTATGGTTATTATAAGCGGTCACATCAATTAACGCAAAGACGTTTCAAACCGACTTCATAAAGGAAGAAGTTCTCAATACAAACCATGTTTCTCATTGTTGTTGTTGTTGCTGAAATTTGTTAGCTTATAACTTCGTAAGAGATGATTTGATTTTAAAACTTTTTTTGTTGTCGTAATGATCTTGGCCTGAAAAAGGTTTCATTACGATTTCATTAAGATATAAACAAATTACAGGATACTCACAAAAGTCTGTTCTCACTCTAACTGCTGAACGCATGCAGCTACACTGGTAAAAGCAGTATATAAGTATCGATGTTGAAACTTCTGTCCGTCAGCTGCAATGCATGTTTTGCTCTTTTTTTTAACTATACGCTTCGCAATTTTCAGCGCAGCGGGTGACACATATTCACTGTAAAGTTCAATGTGTATGCCTAACAGAATTTTTGGTTACGAATACAGCGTATCCGTTCTTTACATTTCTAAAGACATTTTAATTTAACGTATGTTCATTCAATAGATAGTTTTTTGCTCATATCTGATAAAGTTAAGAAAAGTGACACAACTAAAAAATGCAGCATTTGAGAAAAATCAACTTAAAAATAGATTGTCCAGAATAAAACTGGCATAACTGTCTCTCGAGTGGATAACTTTGTAGATGGGGATGTAACTTCTTTGTTCACACTGGGTGCATTTCATGTATTTTTCAGTGACATAATCCATTGTTTGAGTTATATTCCTTTTCTTGGAAGTTGTGATTTGTGAAACTGCCGTCGAACGTCTTCTGATGTTCTGCTATATGAATAAATTTTCACTGAAAAGAGAAAAATAAAATCTTTTTGTAAAAAAATAGAACCGACTCCAAAAAGCTACTACTATTCAAACAACTAAAAAAAAAGGTACAAAATGAAACTGTAAATTGCGCCTAAAAGTATAAAATAATTTCCTTCGCCAAACAACCTATAACACTACAATTAATCATAACTTTTGAAGTCGGCGCAAAATTAAATAAAAATTGATACCTTTTTTCAATACAAAACTCAAATCCTATTCAAAATACACATCTTACATGATAGTTATCTAAGTTATACCAAATTTGCAAAGGAAACTCTAACTTCGTAGAAACATAACTACCGCATTGTGACGAATGTTCACTGTTTTATGTAGATGCTACTAATGGATCAATTGTATACAGTGATAAAATAATAAAGGAAACATGAAAATGGATCATTCGAGACAGCAGCATTTTTTGCTACCGATCTAAAAACAAACCTTTGAAAACTAATTAAATTTTATTTAATTTTGCGCCGACTTCAAAAGTTATGATTAATTGTAGTGTTATAGGTTGTTTGGCGAAGGAAATTATTTTATACTTTTAGGCGCAATTTACAGTTTCATTTTGTACCTTTTTTTTTAGTTGTTTGAATAGTAGTAGCTTTTTGGAGTCGGTTCTATTTTTTTACAAAAAGATTTTATTATCACTTTACTCATAGTTTGGTATTCTCACATTAGTTGAGTAGCATCAAATACATTGCAGTTCTGTTCGGAAGTAATTAAAAAATGAAATTTAATTTTTGTTTTAAAGTTTTATGACACTGAAATATTTTTCTCATATATGAAACATTTTGAAGACCATGTTATAATTTTTATTATAAAGGCTTAGCATTGAGTTCTTCTTGGATAATTTTTCACACAGGCACAGATATCTCTTCATTAGTTCTTCTACGCTGTTTTTGTATTCGTCACATATATTTTAATTATGTGCAAAGTGCATGAATGATCTTGTCTTCTCGAAACAGCATAGTTGAGATTCGCTTTAAGCATTCCACGGCATTTACTTTTTTTTCACTCCTGAAATATAATAATATTTTTTCACGTTTTCTGTTAAATAAGCTACAAAACTATAACTATAATTGAGAAAGATTTTTCTTTCTTTTGTTTGTTTGTTAAAAATAAATTCTGCTTATTCACATTATTAACAAGGATATTTAGTATGAGACAACACAATAGTAATTGTAATACAACTTATAGGTTCTCAAAAAATAAAAATGATCACACGAGGGAGAATACTAGAAGCTACTAATAGTGGCGGATCCAGAACTTGACTTTTTTTTTTTTTTTTTTTTGGGGGGGGGGGGCTAAGATTTTTCAAAGTGTTATTCTCGACCAATAAAATATTTACAATTGAAATATTCAATTGTGAATGTCAGTGTTTTTTATTTATTTTTTTTTTTGGGGGGGGGGCCCTTAAATCCCCCACTGGCTTCTAAATTGTAATGTTTCATTTTTTACCTAAAGATGGGAAGGGGTAGATAAGCGGCTTACGGAAATATCACCAAAGGGCGGTTCTAACTCGTAACATTGTAGTCTTACGTTTTTTTCTTTCTCTTTTTACTTTCTTCTATGTGTATATATAGAGAAAATATTGGATTTTGATGTTTGTTTTCAAAGTTTTTGTTCATAATTTATAATAACGGTTTTGTCAACCGCAGCGCCATTGCATAGCAAGGGTCCAAGCACTTTTCATAATTGTTTGCGCACGCATTGCTGTTCCAATATATATATATATATATATATATATAATATAATTTGAATAATTTAGTACCATTGTAACACTCAGCAGACAGAAGATAGATGAAGATACCAATATAAAATTAAATTTTAATTGAGATTTATTTCGAATAAAAATTGTCACGGTATTAATTTAATTTAAGTAGTAATGATTAGTAAAAACATGTTAATAAGTACTTACGCAGAGGAGAAATGACACTAACATAACGCGTAAGCCTAACGATGAGATAATTTGCAAATACTATGAATTATTAATAACACTCAACATTTTAGAGAAAAGAGAAAGGATAAATTTACCAAAGAGTTCCGTTAAAAGGAAAAAAAAAAAGAATTTGTGAATTGAAAATTGGAAGTTTAAATGCTGAAAAATAGAAATGTTCACTCATCAGGAAACTTGTATTTCTATCAGCATATGCCAGATTTCGGAAAACTGTCTAGCTAATTCCAGCCAATATACAGCTCAAGTCTCTATCTTGCAACAAAACAAAATAAAAAAGGAAATTAAATTAATCATTAACACAAACCAAAATTGAAACAAGGAATAAGTAATTTAAGCAATCCACATGTTAAACGATACATACGGAGATAGTAGTAATAAACAGGTTGCCAAACGAACATTAGTAAAAAGAAAAAATTAAAAGTATAGAAACGATTAATCGATTTAGGTAAAAAAGAGGCACTGTCCTATATACACTGCAAATAAAGGTGTCTTAATTTAAGACATAAAAACAACTGAAAAATCATTTAAGATACATAAATGCCTTAATATACACCTAAGACATTATAGATGTCTTAATTTAAGACAGAAATGTGTCTAAAATACCGATTCAGACACAAAAAATATCTAAAATGCATAACTATGAGAAATTTCAGACAGCAATTGCGTCTAAATTTTCGTCCATTTTGGAAATTCAGACACTTTCATTTCTTGGCATTTTTTCTTATATGAAATCTACTTTAAGCAATATACTTAGCGTATTTAAATTTCTTTCCTCATTCAATAAATATAATACATTTTACATATTAAGTTGTAAAGCGTAAGCAATTTAAACAATATTAATTTATGAAATTAAATTTTTAATGAATATAACTCTAGATATGTGTATATTTGCATGAAATTATGTTTATTATAACTCATAAAGCAATATATTATAACGTAAAAGTTATTCGGTAAAAAAAAAAAAAATCTATTTAATATTTAAAGCTAATATTTGATATTTAAAGAAAAAGTATTAATATGAAAGCAAGTAACTTACAGCTAAGAAAGCGAATTTTGAATAATTTGTGCATCACTGTTTTTTATTTATTATTCTTAATTTTGATTTAAAATCAGTTTTCTTCCACATATTTACTTGTTCTTAAGCGTAAAACAAAGAATTTTCAGGTATTCATGTTCATAATTTGTTTTCTTTTAAAAAACAGTTCAAAGGAGGATATCGTTATCCAAAAATATTGAGGGCGAAATAAGGATAGCTTTTCACAGATTTTATATGCATTTTTTAAAAATTCTAAACCTCTAGATACAAAATTTAATATAATAATTCATATTAACTGTTAGATAGTATATTATTAATAGTTTTATAACAATAAATACGAAATATAACATATAATTTCTTGCATTTTGCTAATACTGACTTACATATAATAATAAAAAGAACATATACTGTGTGAAATGGTGGCTTGATTGGCAAGGTACATGGCATTAACTGCGACTTTCGACGCTTAGTTTCGTATTCCGCTACTGATGTGAGTTCGATTCCAGCGCTGGGTGAAAGGCATATTTTTAAAAATGTTTTTTTTTTTTCTTTTTTTTTTAATGCTCTAGGGAATTCTAAAATCTATTTTTAACAGAAAAAAAGAATCGCAGGCCACCTTTATTTATTTATTTATTAAAAAGCCTTAAATATAGCGGTGTTTTTAAGCCTAACATGGCGGTATTTCTAAGCCTAAAAAACATGGCGGTGTTTTAAGACATTTTAATGTCTTAATTTCAGTTGCAAAAAAGTGTCTTAAAAAGTAAGACATTTTTTTTCGCTTAAAAAATGACCATACGTTTAAGACACTTTTTTAACTGAATTTAAGACGTTTACGTTTACAGTGTAGACAGAACACAAATCCTACAAACAAAATCATCTCTAATAATCACAGACTTTCAAATGAAAGGGTAGCCCGTAACTGTAATTTGCTGGGCTATATATTAGACTCTTAATACCAATACCTGATCGTTATGACAACCGTGACATTGTTCTTGAACTTCAGTGAGAATATCCCTCACTTAGTAAAAATCAATTAGGGCAACAATAGCTGTGATCTCAATCCAACTAATTCATTCAATCCCCAAAACAATAAATTAATTTAGTTTCATTGTTCTCGAATAAAGTTAGAATTGAATGACACTAGTTATTTAGGCACGATGTCATATTCTTACAAAACGAATATTAAGTGTATGACCAAGGATTTTTGTAGATGAACTAAACCGTATAATTGACATTTGAACTTGATTATTTGTAGAATTTAAGTAGATAGTAAGACAAATCGTCGCAAGATAAGACCGATCAAACTCATTCTAAGCCATTTTGCTAATATATATTATTCTAATAGGAGGTGGATTAGATTACACACGATTACATTGTTTCACCTTCCTTTTAGAAACAATTAAAATTATCAAAACATAAATACGATAAAGAGTGCAATATTAGGCAATATATTTTAATTTTTCTTATATGTATTACATAGAGATAAAATAATTGGAACATTCTAAAATTACGAATTTTTTCCAGATTTAAAATGTTTGGTACCAGAGACCTTTTCCTATTTATACTCTTACAGTATATAAATAATCTCTAAAAAAAGAGTTAAATTGAACACATGTCATTTGTTTATTATATTAAAAACACTTTAACCCTACGTCAGGCGCACCCGTAGGGCGAACAAAATCTGGCGCACCCTGCCTGAGAGGCCAGGTAAATACTTTACTGTTAAAATACTTGTACTACAATCAATAAATTCGTACTTATGCATCAAACTTTCGTTTATTACCTTCTATTCACTCCTAATAAGGTCATCATATGGGTGTTTTTGAATTAAAAATCATGTGTAGGATATTTAGATAGTAAAAACCAGAACGGGCCTCTCAGGCAAGGAGCGCCCGACGGAGGGTTAAACACACGTAAAATCCGTACACGCCGTCCCTAAGAAACGGTGGGTGATCGGGCAAAATGGGTGTCCTACCCGAATTCAGGAGGTCATTTTACATAAGAATATGCTGAAATGGTGTTGGGGGGCAATTTTCATACAGAGCAGTGCAACAGACAGACACGCAGACCCACTGCTGAAAACCAGACTGTTTGGATTCAGGGGACCCCAAAACATCCAATTACAGCAAAAACCCATTTTTTTTTAATTCGATTTCAAAATAATAATTTCTTTACCGTGTATGAGTAAAAGGAAATAAAAAGGTATTTATTTATTTTCGAGAAATATTTTCTTTAAATTATTAAAAAAAATATATATAAGCATACTATTTATATTGGATTGCTCGTTTCCTCTTGGTCCAACCCCACCCCCTCTAAAAAATAGTTGCAAGTTGGAAATATTTAAATGGGCTCACAAGCTTCTATTACAATCGTTGTTTCAGTATAATTTTCTGCAATACCTGTTTTCTAACGACGGATGTTGCCTTTTTATTTTGGGATAAGATCGTTTAATTTCATTTGACTGTATCTATCTGGAAGCAAAGCACGTCTCCGGCTACGCATGGCTAGTGTTGCCGACCGTAAACCGTGAATTTATTTGAACTTATTCATAGTTTTTTTTTTTTTTTTTTTTTTTTTTGACACCGCTCTTTGAAACTTATTCGATTCACTTTGAGTCGTTCAAGTAATACATATAGAAGCTTTAAAGTAATAGCTTAATAACTTTATTAGTTTTAAAATACCGAATTGAAATATCCTGTTAACAACTGTTTCTGAATATGTATACGAACTACAAATGGAATACATACCAAAAACTATACAGCTAATTTCGTGGGGCTCATGAACATGTGTACCAAATTTCAAGTCAATAATGTATTAAAATCATTTTCAGTGGCGAAAAATGCATGACAGGTAGTCTTACAAGACACATGTTCGGACAAGACCTTAGTTCGCGCCCCTCACAAATGCTCCAGCTCCGAGCTCCGACGGCTCCTTCTAATGCGCATGCGCGCAGACTTCACGGCTGTGAGCAAGAAACTGTGAGATAGCATGCATTTGTAATCTCTATACTCCTTGTCTATACTGAATTCGTCATATTGCGCTATTTGCAGCGATTAATTTAAATAAACATTTCTATAAACTAAAACTTTTTTTTAAAGTTTTTTATTCAAAGTTAATTTTTATAAAGTTAACTTTCATTAATTAAAAAAAGGGGGTTTAAGAAATGATTTAAAAAAAATATTTAAAATACTTTTTATTTAGTATGAAAATATTTATGGGAAAATGTTTGCAGAAATTTGCATTCAATAATCTTATAAAAAACATATTTTAAAATAACAGAAATTGATAAGACATGAGGATGAGCTTGATCTTATAACTTAAAATCAGATTTATTAACATTTGTGTTTTTCTTTATATTATTTTTCCACATAACATATTTAATATGTAGTTTTAAAATTGGTAGAAACTAATTGATGAAATAAATTTAAATTACACATGTGCATTTTCTTATCCTTTTTATTAATATTGTTTGTTATTGTTACCAGTTTATTTGTACATTAAAAAAGAAGTAGTTAATTTTAAAATTGCACTACAGTCGGTAACAAAAGTGTCCGAACACTAGCAAAAATTCCTATGTAAAAAATGTTCACTTCATACGGTTTTGTTAAATAAATCCTTATCGAATCATGTTCTTACACTGACTAAGAACAGGATTCGACAAGGATTTATTTAACAAAACCGCATGAAGTGTACTTTTTTTACATGGGAATTTTTGCTAGTGTTCGGACACTTTTGTTACCGACTTTACATTAACTTTGTAAATTTAAAAAAAATAAATTTCAATATTCAGCTATGCATAAATGCATTTTCCTGAGACAAAGAAAAATTAAGTATTACCATAATTTTAATATACTGATATTTAATTTTACAAAGAATTATTTCACATACTCATAACAATATTAGAATTTTATTAGATTTAGAAAGTACTTAATGTTGGGGGGGGCGGGGGAGGGTTAAAGCCGATTGACTGCTCTAGGGTCTTATGCCTATGGGAGGAGTGCCCTCCTTGGGGGTCTTTCTAAATGGTTCTAACCCGTATATATACAAGTTTTGGAGAAAACCCTGAACGACTAGGCCAATGGGGACAACCTGGAATCGAACACGCCACCTCACGTCTACCAGCTTAGAGCGCAGAACCACTTGGCCGCTGGTGGACTTGGAAAATACTTAAGGAAATACTTCACATTATTTAACAGATAACCTAACCCAATGTTATTCTGTGGAGAAATTTGTCTTGAGAGCTAGCTACTCATTGACAAATGTACTTTTTTACATTTAAAAAATTCACAATCACAAAATGCACAACCCTTCAAATGTTCTTATTTTTACAAAAGTTGATTTTTTAATAATTCATTTTGAAACTATTAAGTGCAACAAAGGCTTTTAATTTATTTTTCGCACTTAACAGCTTACAAAATGTTCAATATATATATATATATATTTAAAAAATGATAAACATTTTATCAGTTGTGAATTTTTTAAATGTGAAAATGGGATTAAAAAATTGTTAAGGATTTGTAAATATTAAGTCTTTTTATGTAATTTCATTCGAAGAGGTTTAGTCAAGTTAAAAAATGTTAATTTTCTGCATTTTTCTAGCTTGTTTTCACATTAAAAGAGCTTTATATATATATATATATATATATATATATATATATATTTTTTTTTTTTTTTTGGGGGGGGGGACTCGTTAAAAAGCTTCCCCAGGGCAGGTAATGTCCTTCGTTCTCAAATTGGATTACATAATAAGAAAATATCGCTAAAGAAAGTATCGCCTTACATTTGTAGCAGATTTTGCTTTATTAAGGAAAGAACAATTAAATTGTTCATAACAATTTTAAATTAAATTTTCATTAAATTTCAGATAATGAGGAACAGAAATTAGTTTTTAATTTTGTTATCTTGCTGAAAATACACTCATAATGACTATGTAAATATATTTAATTACAAAAGCATTATTTAAAAAACCCAAACATTTAAAATTATTTTGGGATAATTAAAATCAATATTGCAAATTTTACACTTACATTTAATAAGCCTCACAGCATAGCAGCGCCACCTGTTGGGAAATTTACTACAAAGTGTTATCAGGATAAAATCCCATTAAGATCCAATTAAATATAAAATTTTACGAAATTATACACAACATAAGATGAAATATAGCTTTATCTTAAATGGGAGTAATATGCATAGAAGCGCCACCTGATGGGCGATTTACTCCGAAATATAATCAGTACCAATTCATATGAAGATTTAACTAAATATAAAGTTTTGTGGAATTTTGCCCATTACTTAATGAGATACAGCACCCACAAATTTTGATAACACATACACGATACACAGTCAGACTTGCATTTTTTAAAAATGGTCAAATCATTTTCAAGACTTTACAAAACGTGTAGATGTATCAAAAATTTTCACGAATTCAATAACTTCTTCTTCTGAATAGAAGAAAATAATAAAAATCATTATTTTTATCATTATCACAGTTTCAAATAGAGAGCAACCTATGTTCTCGCCAATTTAACATAATCTTAAAAACTATATTTCTTATAAATTTTTTGCTTTTTCAATGTGATATTTAACTTTAAATAAGAAAGTTTTTCCAGGCCGCTGTGTTGTGTAATTTTACGGCATGAAAAAGGAAAAGAATATTTAACGATGAAATGCCCCTGCTTCTATTTCATTATAAAAAAAAATTTACAATAATCTGGTGTGTCTCTTATCCTGACGACACGACTTTCTCTTATTCTGAAATTTAATACTATAAATACAGGTTGGAGATTAAGAGGTAAGATAACGATGTTATGTAAACCTATGTTAAACAATTCAAATCAGGCTTCGGGAGAGATTTATATGATAATTAGATGTGTGTGAGGGGGGCTACCGCCCCCCTCAACCCGCTGTTTGATTAATGCACCTACATTTATATAGAATTTAATTTGGTTATTAAAAAATAATTCTGTTTTAAAATAATTTATTAAAATTATTATTTAAAAAAATTATCTTTTATGATAATGCAGACGATTTCCTTATTAGAAAAGTAGTATAACTCCAAATATCCAAAAAAAGGCCATTTTATTCTCAATATTTAAAAAAAAAAAAAAAAGTTTTTTTTTTTTTGTTAATGTTGTTAAAAGTAAAAAAAAATCGATAAATTTGTTTTAAATTATCGCAGATCGTTTTAAAGGTACTGGCGAGCTCTTTTGAAAAATACCATCATGAAAATTTACTCCCCTCGAGGGAGGACTTCCCCTCCAGGGGGGGAGGCGAGGCTCCTGCATACACAATATTTTTTTCCCCTGTTGACTATCTCTATTACAAAAAATATATATTCGTTTTATTTGGTTTAGTGCAGTCTATAGATGTTAAACTCTTCTTACCAGCAATTTCCCCCATAGACGTAATGTATTTGAATACTTTTGAGTGTCCCTGTACACGAACCATTTGCTTGATCTTAACGAAAAGTTTAGTATAGCATCCTTATATGATACAAATTTAGAATACCAAGTTTGAACTTCCTGCCATAATTTGTCTTTGAGATATACTGATAACAGACACACACGCACACACACACACACACACACACACACACACACACACACACACACAGACATACACACAGACCATTTGCTAAAAACATGATTTTCGTATTCAGGGGACCTCAGAACATGTAAATATAACAAAAACTCGCGTTCGAAATTTTGACCCAAAAACAATACTTATGTGTATGGAAAAGCAAAAAAAAGATTGATACACTAAACAAAAAATATTTCTCAGTATTTTTGAAGGATAAACCGTGATTTATACCGGTTTTTCGTACGTTTAACATAACGGCAATAGAATTTAAGCGAATGTTTTGGGTGCACATTACTTCACTCTTTCTCCATTGAAAACCGGCTCTCCCCGTCTCCATTCTTATCCTTCCTCCCAGATTTGGAGCGACGAATCAAGTCTGTGCGCATGCGCATTAGAAGGAGACGTCGGAGCTCGGAGCTGGAGCATTTGTGAGGGGCGCGAACTAAGGTCTTGTCATGTTCGGGACTTTTAATTTCTGATTTCACATACATATTAACAGCTTCGGGTGTCACACAGATAGTGGAATTGTTTTCAGAAGAAGGAAGTTTTGAAGAAATATTTTCGTCAAAACTTCCGTCAAAACGTATACTATTACATTTAATGTCAGATTTTATATTGTTTGTCATAGACTTTTTCTCATTTTCATAAATGCAAGCAAACTTACTGCAACCATTGTTATCGTCCCCCGGAGTAATAGATGGAAATTCTGAACACTCATTTTTATTCCAAATTTCAAATTTATCGATAGCAATAGCAGATTCATTGTTAGATGGCACCGAAATATTCTTATTAGATGAGGTGTCTTCCGTATTCTCATAACTGTTACACTTTGCCACATTATGTTGAATACATGATTCCAAATTCTTTTTAATAAAACTGTTAGTTCCTTCAAAATTACAATTGTAGTCGGAACGGCTTGAAACTGGAAAAAAAATATTTTCTCTTTGACATATTTTCTGAGGATTTTCAGAAGAAGCGGGCATGATCGTAGAAGTATTTGTACCTTCAGTACTAACGCAAGGAAAGTTTTCAGATGTTTTCTCTAATACAGGGATGCAAGGCCTATCTTGCACATCTGCATTTTCAGTTGGGGAGTTATTTGCTTCTTCAATTTTTTTAACAGGACGAAAGAATGGATTTGAAAATTCTTTTCGGCTATAAGTAGCGTAGATATAATTCAGGCATTCTTCAATGTCACTCTTGTTAAAATTCATAAAATGTTTGTAAATTTCTAAGAAATCTGTTGATACTCTGTTTTTAACAGACTCATTTTCGAAATTCGCTGAAATTGGGTGCAACTTACTTGGAAGCGTCATTAAACCATTTTTATCACACAGTGTGTCTTCTAAAGAAGAATCCATTGAAACATTATCTTCAGCTGATACTCCATCCTCTGCATTAGTTTCTAAAGCAGTTAGTATTGGATGGTTGTTCTTCTTTTATTAGTTGAGGATACTTGTTGTTATAAAGTTCCCGCTCGTCTTCAAGCAAAAGTCCATCCCCTGAACCGTTACTAGTATTGGATGGTTGTTCTTCTTTTATTAGTTGAGAGACATTTTCAAGTGCTGAATTATTACAGTTTTCATTTGCAACTGATGCGCAGTATCTGTCGCTAATAGCATCAGTTTCACAGACGTATTCGGTTACAAGCTCCTGTTTTATTACTATTTCTGTATTTGAAGTTGCAATTGGTATTTTATCTAAATTGTCTACACTTCTTCAGAATCGAGATTAGAGTTAAGAGTAGGTCTATTTCGGGACACTCTCGGACTCAATTCATTGATTATCATTTTCCGATGAGACAGCATCATCAGCTAGATATTCTGTGCAATTACATTTCAGAGTTGGTTTGTCGATTACAGAATGTTCTCTTTCTAAAGAACTCTGTGGAGATTTAATAATGGCTTCTGACGAAGTATGAATCCTTTCTGATACGGTTGTAGAATGTGTATCGTCAGTTGTTAAATCTTTCTCTTTTTTAATAACAACATTTGGAAGAAGATACTTGTTGTTATAAAGTTCCCGCTCGTCTTCAAGCAAAAGTCCATCCCCTGAACCGTTACTAGTATTGGATGGTTGTTCTTCTTTTATTAGTTGAGGATACTTGTTGTTATAAAGTTCCCGCTCGTCTTCAAGCAAAAGTCCATCCCCTGAACCGTTACTAGTATTGGATGGTTGTTCTTCTTTTATTAG
The DNA here is from genome assembly GCA_963930645.1 of Salticus scenicus. Classification (NCBI taxonomy): domain Eukaryota; kingdom Metazoa; phylum Arthropoda; class Arachnida; order Araneae; family Salticidae; genus Salticus; species Salticus scenicus. Next base: position 801,403 of record CAWVNO010001280.1, read on the forward strand.
TTGAGAGACATTTTCAAGTGCTGAATTATTACAGTTTTCATTTGCAACTGATGCGCAGTATCTGTCGCTAATAGCATCAGTTTCACAGACGTATTCGGTTACAAGCTCCTGTTTTATTACTATTTCTGTATTTGAAGTTGCAATTGGTATTTTATCTAAATTGTCTACACTTCTTCAGAATCGAGAACTTCGTCTTTAATTTTGAAAACATAACAACGTCTTTTCTTTTTAGGAGAAATTTTATCGTTGAAGACGGTGGAATCAGAGTCGATCTCTTTATCATAATCATCTGCAGATAATGTTGCTTCATCACTTAATGCAGACAACGTCTCTTCATCACTGTCGCAGGATCTTGCACGGTTTGACCTCTCCACATGCATCTCGAATCCCAGTTTTCGAAATTTTCATTAGTTTTTTAATTAATTGCCGAAACGTCAGTGGAGGCCCTCTGTTGAGACTCGAAACGGTTTTGGGTTCTGTCTGTCGGGCGATAGCAGCCGTAAAAACAACGCTATTGACTTGAAATTTGGTACACATGTTCATAAGCCCCACGAAATCAGCTGTATAGTTCCATTTGTAGTTCGTGTACAGGGACACGCCAAAGTTTTTCTTATCATTACGGCCTATGGGAAGAATTTGTATGTCGATGGCGATTTGTACGTTGTGGCGCGACAGCGGCCACAAAAATCACGCTCTCGGCTTGCAACTTGGTACATATGTTTATGATCATCACGAAATTAGCTGTATAGTTTTGGGTGTGCATTCCATTTGTAGTTCGTGTACAGGGACACGCTAAAGTTTTTTTTTTTTTTTTTTTTTTTTTTTCTTTTATCATTACGGCCTATGGGAAGAATTTGTGTGTCACGTGATAGCGGCCGCAAAAATCACGCTATTGACTTGCAATTTGGCACACATATTCCTGAGCCCAACGGAATTAGCTGTATAGTTTTAGGTGAGTATTACATTTGTAGTTCGTGTGCAGGGACACGCCAAAGTTTTCTATCATTACGGCCTATGGGAAGAAACTGTATGTACCGCGATGGCCACCGCAAAAATAAAGTTATTCACTTGCAATTTTTACCGAAACGTCAGTGAGTCCCTCTGTTGAGACTCAAAAAGATTTTAGGATCCGTCTGTCCATCTGTCTGTCGTGCGATAGCAGCCACAAAAATCTTGCTATTGACTCGAAATTTGGTACACATGTTCATGATTCCCACGAAATTAGCTGTATAATTTTGAGTGTGCATTCCGTTTGTAGTTCGTGTACAGAGACACCCCAACATTTTTTTTATCATTACGGCCTATGGGAAGAATTTGTATGTACCGCAATAGCGGCCGAAAATGTCACGCTATTCACTTGCAATTTGGCACACATATTTATTAACCACACAGAATTTTTGCTGTATAGTTTTGGGTGTGTATTCCATTTGCAGTTCGTGTACAGGGACACACAAAATTTTTTCTTATCATTACGGCCTATGGGCGCATAATTTATATGTACCGTATGTATAATAGCTTGAAAATTTACAAGATATCAACGCTCTCAAGGAAAAAATGTAGAAAACTTGATTAGGTTTTCGTAACGTTAATCTTACAGAAACAGATTCTTTAATCTATTTCTGTGATTAAACCAACAATATGTAAAACCGTTTTTTTTTCGTCAAATTTGTTTGTATTATTTTTTAATTGCATTATTTATTTGTAAAAATATAAGAATACAAAAGTAACTGAATGGTTATTAAAAATAAATAAGAAAAAACTTAAAAGTAAATTGCTTTCTTATTCATCTTTGAAGTCATAATAGATCTAATTAAGGTTAACTATTAAATTTTAAGTATAATTTAAAGCTAACACTTCAAAAATGTAGATTTCTTAAATCAGTTTATTATGACAGAGAACTAGGGTAAATGGACCATGGTCCATTGTACCTCATGTGGTCCAACATTAAAAAAAAAAAAAAAAAAAAAAAAAAAACTTTTTAAAAATTATTTTAAATGATTAAATATAATAATAGATAACATTAACTCTTTATTGTGCTGAATAGCCTCTTCCAGATCGTAATTTTTGAATGATGAAAAGAAAAAATGTTGAATTAAAAATTTACTTTCGCTACAGTAAACAAAATTTCACGAATAAAATGGCTAAATTGTCAATTAGGCATGAAGTTTCTGGCTAAGTTTCATCACTGCAGTGCTGCTATGTATGTTCCAAAATATGAACCATAAAACAATATTAATAATAAAATAAAATTATAGGGAGTGTCATTGTACCCCAGTCTCCCCTATCTGAGAAAAAAAGCTCTTTTTAAATCAAAAAAAAAAAAAAAAAAAAAAAAAAAAAAAAAACTAGTCCTTAATAGATTTTAATTTAGTGACTGAAATCTATAACTTTTATATAACGATATTCGTTTTATGTTCAAACATTGGAAATCTCGAAATATTGGTGAAACTATCAAAACAATTTGTTTTGTTATGTGAAATCATAAGCTTAAGGGCCCGCTTCAGTCACCGCCGCCGGAAATCGAAACTAATGTTATTCTATGGGAAATTTTTCTTTACGACTAACTTATTAACTAATACATATTTTTAAATTCTGTTTTCGCATTCTGAAAATTCCCAACTGTTTGACGGACGTTTTTTGAAAAATTATTATTTTTAATTTTTTATATTTTATTTTGAAGCTGCAAAATACGAATTTTCAATATGTGAAATTTTTTCATTTTGCAATTTTGAAATAAAATATTAAAAATTAAAAAAATACATGTTTAAAAAAGGTCCGTCAATTTAACAGTTGGGAATTTTCTTAATGTGAAAACATAATTTAAAAATATGCATTAGTTAATAAGTTATTTGTAAAGAATTTGCCCATAGAATAACATTGGCTCAGGCTTCCGGCGACGGTAAGTGAGGAGGGCCGTTAAGACCAAAAGAAAGAAATCTATTTTTCTTGAAAATTGAAGCTTGACAGATAAGATTTCTAATGCTCTAAATCTGTTAAATGAATGGATGGCTGCGATCTTTAATTACTATGTATCAAATACATACATATCTGTTTAGACTTGAATACTATTTGTATAATCGGAATAGATTTGAAGCAAGTAGTACCTGATCTAATTAGCCTTTGTGTCTGAAAAATAATTTGATGGAAAGAAATATTTTTTTTTTTTGATTCTTTAAGATTGCTGGATTTCATAAATCTAAGTGATTTTTGAAAGAGATTAACGGCTGCCACACCCCTAAAAATAGTTTTATATGTTGCATTTCTTCAAATGCTGAATTCATACTAGTAGACATGTTTTATAACAGATTCATTGCAGATAGATTGAAAGGGTCGTTCAGTATTAAAACTTATTGGACAATTCTTAAAATTCTGTAGTGAATTATTCTGAAAAGCGTACAAAAGTGATTATAATATTTTAAAATTCTAAATAGAAAATAAAATGTTCTGTAATTTAGAATGATGTAAAATAAAAAAAGGCAACTCGTAAGGGGGATTTTTTTTTTTTTTTTTTTTTTTTTTTTTTTTTGTAAGGGGATTTTTTTTTTTTTTTTTTTTTTTTTTAAATACAAATTTATTAAAAAAAAAGAAGAAAAAAAAAAAAAAAAGATTTTGTAAGGATACAAAACATAGTGTAAGAAATAAATAAATAAAAAAATAAAACTTTAAGTGTTTATAATATGTAATAATAAATAAAAGCCTATTTTCGTTTTCTAAGTAATAGATGTATATTTCTGTACAAAACAGGATTTACTAGGAGAGAAGTTTAAGTCTATTATTCTTCCATGTGAAAGCATGTGGTATCATGTTCCTTCGCAACGGTTACATTTTTTTTTTTTTTTTTTTGTACAGCTTTAGAATAAGATCCCTTTTGGGTCTTTTTAAATTTATCATGTTGGTGATGAACTAATAGGGCTATCGTAGATCGATAAAGATGTTGGTGAGAAAAGTTTGAGCTACTTCGGTGCCAAATTTAAATTTTCGTGAAGTATACTAAAGCTGTTCAATCTCTTTAGCACAGCTTTCATCAATTTTCTTTTAAATATTTTTTAACCTGATGTAGGAGAGAGAAAATAAAAGAAAGTCTCTTAATTTAAATTAAAAGAAAATTGTTATACATTCCTTATTTGTTTGAAATCCTTGCTTGCATGAAATCTTACCTAAAAACGAAATATCACTCCCCTCAACTTATTTTTTTTAAAAAAATAAATGTAAAGTTAAAATGTCTTTTTAATATTTTTTGAACCAATTATTTGAAAAAAAATGTTAGATTTTGTCTTTATTTAATAAATATACTAGCTTAGTAGCGATCGGCTGAACAGTGTATCTTTGTATAGTGAATTTAAAACCTGGCATTATATGCTTGTTTCACCATGGGTTAAAGAGAGGGGGGAGGGGAAGCAAAGGATGTAAAACAAATTTTGAAATTTTTCTCATGTCTATTAAGCATATTATTTTTTAAATTTTAAAATGTTTTGCTTATTAATAAAATATATTCCATTTAAACAAGCATGACATATATAAAAATAAAAGCATATTTTCTTATAATTTATGTCAATAATTTTAAGAAAATGTTGTGAAGAAAAAAAATTCTTGTAGTTTTCAATACTTTTTTTTTTTTTTTTTTTTTTAATTATCATTAAATTTATAATGAAAAATGTATTGAAACACATTTAGTAGAGTCAGATGCTTATTTAAAATTTTGATAAAATGCACTTTTTAAAAATTCATTAATTCATCTGTTAATTAAAAAAAAATAATAATATTTATATATATTAAAAAATTGTCATTAAATTCAACAATGTGTAACATATTACTAAAATTTGTAAACAATTATTTTTATGTAATTTTGTAAAGAGCTTAGTTAGATTTTAAAATTTTAATTTTGTCCTCGTTATTGAATATAGCATATTATTTGTATTATGCTTATAATTCAATTTATGCTCTGAAGTTTCTTTTGTCAACTGCTATTTAAATTATGTTGACTGGCATATCTATAGCTTATATTTGGCCAACAGACTTTTAATATTTTGGAATATTGTGTAAAATTTTAAACCTTTTATAAGACTTATATATTCACAGACAATGCACGAACATTAAATACGTAACAAAATTTTTGTCAGAAGTGTGATTGTCTGGTGAAAATTCAAGAAAAGATAGAAACCAGACTAATCGTAGCTAAAGCTAATGGATAAGACTATTCATTAGCAGCAACATTACAAGGTGAGATGACTGATATCCTGGAAACTCCGAAGAAACAGTGCCAGGTCTTCCCCTAACAGCACAGTTAGGCTTAACTTATTCAAAGTACATCTTAAGGACGTTTCTGGGATGCCTTTACATCCAGAAGACATCTTGAAGATATCCTGGGGAAGCGATGTGCTGTCTGGGAGGTTCTGTTAAACTCAATACAGTTCACTTTGGAAAGAAATGCTCTAAAGAATATGAACTGTAATCAAAGAGCTGGTGAAAGTGTATAAGAGCCAGGAAGTTAAGAATCCGAAGATTAAGGGCTGGAGCTGTGAAAGACATGGTCATGTAAAAAGTTACTTAATGTAACAAACTAATGCTTATTCCAGGTGTTTCTAAAGTGGTGAGAAAGTGAACTTTATAGAACTTTGTGCCGCATTTTTGATACTGGAGCTAACGTAACAATCCGCGATTGTAATGAAATGCTCGCCCTCTGGTGGGCTAAGGTGAAATTATCACACCACTGCATATCCTCATATTATGCAATCGACTTTCCATGATGAAATGGCGGAGAAAGACTAACAACTGCAGTGTTCAGAGAGCGCCATCTATCGATCATTACAAACGCGGATATTAGAACCGGTGAAGTTAAAGACTGTGACGTGTAAAATTCTTTTAACAGTAATCTTGACTATCACATTTGGAACTAATTACAAACATGTGACTTACGGAATTTGTGCAAGAAATTCTTCCATAAAGAAGACTACCATTTGATAAGTAGGAAGAAGAGGTTGAGCCCTATATAATATAAACTGTTACCTCGTCATCCAACCCACCCGCAAGTTTTGTTATGTATTTAGGATTCGTGCATTGTTTATGAAGAAATTAAAAAAAAAAAAAAAAAAATGTTGGAATATTATGAAATATTGTAAATTATATTGAATTGCTTATTGCATTATAAAAAGCATTCTAGAAAAATTTGTATAACAAAGATTTCCAATATTTAGCACAGGTGTTACTTTATCACAATAGACTTTCTTCCCCAAGTCAATATGGCATTTAATAATAAAGCGTACTCAACTGAAAATACTGTAATGATAATATATTTTTAGTTTAAAAATGCCCGATCCATCAGTATGAAAATTGACAAGGCTGTAAAATGTGATAGATCGTGGTTTTTAAAAATTTGTTTAAAAATGCACAATATGTTAGCTTTACACTAGAACGGCTAAGGATAGAACTGCTCAAAACGACTGCTTTAGCGGTTAACATTACATTCAAAATGGCACTTCCGCCTTTTTAATGAAAAATAATAATTAAAAATGTTGCAGAAAATTGTGAATAAATTAATATTATATTTCTTTTATTTTTTTTTTTTTATTTTTTTTTTTTTAACGATAATTTTCAAAAACTATTCTAGGTACTCAAGAAGTACCCCCCTTTCAGTAAATACTGTTGTATGTCTAACGAAGCATTAAATCACATTCAGTAAGGCAACATAACATATATATATATATATATATATCTTTCTAGAAAAGAATATTCAATAATATATTTTAATACCCTTTCTGTTTTAGTAAACGCCTTTTTTTTAACCGATAATTAAATATGTTGCAGAAAGTGATTTAATGCTGTTTTCAAAAACTGTTGCAGGTACTCGTAAAGTACCCCATTCATTAACGAAATACTTTTGTATGTTAATAAAGCATTAAATCACTTTCAGTATTGCAACATAAAAAATTAAGTAATTAAAAAACCTTTCAGTAAATACTGTTGTATGTCTAACGAAGCATTAAATCACATTCAGTAAGGCAACATAACATAAATATATATATATATCTTTCTAGAAAAGAATATTCAATAAGATATTCTAATACACTTTCTGTTTTAGTAAACGCCTTTTTTTTTTAAGCGATAATTAAATATGTTGCAGAAAGTGATTTAATGCTGTTTTCAAAAACTGTTGCAGGTACTCGTAAAGTACCCCATTCATTAACGAAATACTTTTGTATGTTAATAAAGCATTAAATCACTTTCAGTATTGCAACATAAAAAATTAAGTAATTAAAAAAAAATCTGTCCCGAAACATAATATTTTATTACTTTTTATTTTAGTAAACTTCTTTACTTTTTTCTCTTAAATTGATATAGATAATTGATATGTGAAAATATGAACATTTTATTTCTTTTATTATAATACTGATTTAAGAGCTTTTAAGTAGAAAAACTTATAAATATGGCTGTTGAAAGGCATAATGGAGAACTACTAGTTTTAATATTTAAAAAAAATGTAGGTTCTATTTGATTCTTAACTAATAGCATATGACCTTTATATGAAATGTGTTGCTGCTGAATTTTATAAACTATTCTTATTTTAATTTTTAATGTTCAATTTATAAATATATTTTTTATAGTTATTTTAGACATTTTGAAATATTTGTCAGTATGAAAGAACTGTTTTTTTTTTCCATCGGCGATATTTTAGCACTGGGAAAATTTGCTGTAGCCTACCTTGAATCAAGCATTAACAGATTTTAATTCACTTCAACCTGCCACTATAAAAGTTGGTACACTTATTTATCATGTTAATCTAGCTAAGGACGTATTTTTTAATTGATACAGGTAGTTGAAAAGAAATGAAATAAAAAACGCCATTTTAAATTTAAAATTGATCCCCTCCCTTTTTTTTTTCTTTACTTAATAGGAAATAATTCTTTCTGTGTCAGGAAAAAATAAATGTGTCACAATTTTCTTATTTAAATTGAGGGATAGGACTCTTTGCTTTGTTTTTCAATTTCCACTCTCGTAGCAAGTTTATATAAATTCATAGAAATCTTGCTAAAGAAATGAAACATATTTCCTATAGGACCTTTTTGGTAAAAATTTGAAATTTTGCACAGAAGTTGCTAGAAGTTTGTCGTCAAGATCTCGCCAAGAATTGCGATAGCCATTTTAGTTCATCGCCAAAATGACGACAAAAATTTGAAAACCGCTAAGGGGGCTTTATACCCAAGCTTTACCAAACAAATTTTAAGAAATGAATTACGGTAATCGTTGCTAAAGAAGTGAACACTTACTGCATGGTTTGATATGAAAGAATAGACTTAAATAAAATTCTGTTTTACTAAAGTTCTGTTTTGTACAGAATTTTTCTATTACCTAGAAAACAGAAATAGGCTTCAGGTTATTATTATAGTATTGCAAACGTTTAAGTTTTAAAAAATTTTAACTGTTTTATTTATTTATTTTGTTTACATTGTTTCGTATCCTTACGAAATTTAAAGTATGCTGCAAAAATTTTTTTCTGTTACATACATTTTAAGGTTTCCTAAATTTTATAATTTTAACCTTTTTATTTTTTAATTTAAAATGTCTAATTTTTTTTACGTTTTTCAAAATAATTAAAGTTTTAACACTATTCGCCCGTCAATTTATTTGGAGTAAATTTTTTATATGGCGAAATCTCTGCTAATGTGAATTTAGCAAATACTTTGCTTATATTTGAAAAAAAAAAAAGATGCATAATTTTTAAGGGATGGCGACCGTTAATCTTTCTTTATAAATTTCTTAGACTTGATCAGGTTTTTGTGGTCAGAAAGTGTGGAAGGTTATAAAAATAATGGAGACTTTTGTTACAGTAGGGGAAAACGCTTTATCTCGTATATCTTTATTTTTTTGTGTGTCTGGATCGAAATGTTTAAAAGTGGCCGAACGAGCGTACAGCAGATAGGTGAGTTAGCATAGATGAGGTCGCATAGTCTTTAAACATCAGTCACGGTTGTGCCTATGAGTGGTAGAAGCTTTGAGAGGTCGTCGATTTGCCTCAGACATGGACACTTGGGTTGTGGTGCAAAAGTGGCTCCACGACCAACCGAAAACCTACCAGAAAGGCATACGTAAGTTTGTGGCTCGTTGGACTAAGTACTCAAGGTGGAGACTTTATCGAAAAATAATGCATCTGTTGTACACGTATCCTTGTTTAACCTTTTACTCACCGCATTCAGATCCGGGTGTAACTTAAATTAGTTTTTTACATATTTTGCTTTCTAATGCTTTAGTTTAAAGAACTCTATCATTAAGATGTGAAAAAAAAAATATTAAGTATAATTTACGATATATTTTTATACATTAAAATTATTAATTTTAATATTATATTATATTTTAATAATGTAAGCCACTTTAAACACGCCAGCCCATTTTTAGAAGCATTTGCTTATTTTTCTAAATTTAAATTATGGGGTAAAAGGGAAAAAGATAAAATAGGTCATTTTTATAATTTTCTGTGCATTTTCCCTTTTATAACTGAACTGTAATTTCTATTTCAAAAAATAAAGTAATCTTTCTATTATATCTGATATTTTTTAAGGTCAGTATGCATGATATTTAATTTTTGAATGAATTTTTAACTCCGTGTTTCATTTATAGAACATTGGTTTGTAAAAGGTGAATAATGTTTGACTTACTTTCGTAGAAATCGATATGTCAACCTTCGATTTTTAAGAATATTAGCTTTTTCTTGCTCTTAGCCCAAAGAGTTTACATACAGCAAATTGTTTTGAGTGTTTAGATGAAATGTTTGGAGATTTCCAATGGTTGATCCAAAAAGCTAATATATGAAAGCTAAAAGTTTCTGGCACTAAATTAAAATCTATCCGACTTTTTCTTTATTTGTTACATATTTATAAGTATTTTTTATCACAATTACATGTTTAATCACAAATTACGCTTTAAAATTTTTGTATTGGATTAAACATCACAAATTGCATGGTCTCTAGCATTAATTTAAAAAATTGACTTATAGATTTTGTTATTTGGAACAAAACTGAACTTTCACAATGTTTACTCGGATAGTTTTGTCCTTTGATTTATTTTCAGGTGTGCCAATAAAACTGCTAGTTAAATTTTATAAATAAGTTAAATAATCTTAAAAACTTGTATTTTAAATTACAATAATTCTTTTAAAGTAAGGTTGAACGTTGTAAATTTCCATTTATTCGGCGTTTATTTCAGTTTTTTTCACATTTTTTACTTTCTTCTATATGTAATATAGAGAAAGTATTGGATTCGCGAAAATTTTCGACCTCCGTTTTTTGACGGATCTACACGTTTTAGGATGTCCTGAACACGAATTGATAGTTTTTTAAAAATGTCTGTCTGTGTGTCTGTCTGTCTGTCTGTGTGTCTGTATCATTTTTTTGTGGACGCTGTATCTCACGAACCAATGAAAGAAATTTAACCAAACTTGATATTTAGTTGCACCCTGACATGAACTGGTGCCCATTAGATTTGGGGATCAGTAGCTCAACAGGTGGCGCTGTGATCACATTTTATAGGACAAAATTCCGTATAAATGGGCATAATGAGAGTTATTTTAAACTTGTGATTGTAAAATTAATATGAATTATTGATAATAGTAGTAGTTAACTAGGAAAAAAAAATTGTGCATGGGGGGGCATCGGTTCCCCCCCTGGGAGGGAAGTACCCCCCCAGGGGGGTTGAATTTTGAAGATGGGTATCATTCGAAAGATCTCGTCAATACCTTTAAAACGAATGGTTGAACCATAAATCTGTGATAATTTAAAACAAAGTTATCGATTTTTTTACTTTTAATTCAATATTGACTATAAGAAAACCATATAAATAATTACATAACGCTTAATACCAAAAAAAAAAAAAAAAAAAAAAGTTATCTAAAACAAATTACAACAGTGGGGAATTTCAGTTTATTCATAAAATGCCATAATTATTTGAGTAAGGCATTAAATATTCTGTAGAAAGCTTTGAAACCAAGAATTTAATCTCATGGAAAAATATGAATAATAATTACATTCAATGAAGAGAAAGAAAAAAATAAAATAATAATAATAATAATAATAATAATAATAATAATAGTAATTTCCGTGTATAGAACTTTTTACATTAATATATATTCAAATTGAAAATGTCTTCTTTATAAAGAAACATAAGTGAATTTTATAAATGAATGATACAGTTACTGTTTGCAATATTTTCAAAAATAAAACTCCCATCTAGCATTCTTTTACGAAAAACAAGAAAGCTTTTAAATAAAAAATTAATTCTATGAGCATTCATTGTATGTAGTAATACAAAATATACTATGCAGTTATAAGCAATTACATTTATGAATAACAATTCTAATATTCAAAATAAAGTAGGTCTCTATTAATTAATATGAAGTAATATGGATGTGGGGTTACAGGAAAAGATAACTGATCTTGCCATGCCATTTGGATATCCGGAATGCTTAAATGTTATGCTGCTACTTGCCAGGGGTGGGATGGGGATGAACTCCTACATTTATACATAGCCTTAGGATATATGAAAGTCCGGTTGTTGTTTCATGAATGATGAATTGAATTTTCACTAAATCCATTTTGTGATTTTTTGATTCCTTCTTCAAGTTTTATAACGTGTAAAATCGAAAACGTACATTTTAAATAATAATAATATATAATTATATACATAGTATATATTGTTTAATAAATTAAAAAAATATTAGCCCCTTTAAAATCATGTAAAATTCGATGAATTATTTCGTAAAGATCATGTTATTGAAATTTTATATTCACACATTCGTTTCTTTAACCCGTTAGTAGTCGCTAGTTGGTCGATTTGCCGCCCATCTTTTAGTGTTGAAAGATTTTTTTATTCAGTAGCCACCAAAAATTTTTAGAAGTGGCATTTGATATACATAAAACGCGAATAAAATCAAAGAAACCTCAGTCACATCACATCTTAAAGTTATTGGTGACAGTTAAATAAAAAATGCGCAATTTTTAATAGGTGGCGCTGTCTATAGCGACTACTAACGGGTTAAAAAAAATTTTACGTAGAAGAAAATAAAAAATCAGATTACACACAGGTTGTGGCTTAAAATATTTAAAATTGTTATTATTTCTTTTCTTCCCGTTAGATTTTACATATCCTTTTAATTTTTAAAAACTACTTAAGTCTGTAGAATATTTTAAAACGCATTGAATTCAAGAAATCTACATTGTTTTTCATAAAACAAAATAATATTTTCAAGATATTTATAATTATAAAAGTCTATTCTATAACAATGGATATGGTTGCGTAAGACCGATTGTTTAGCTAGGGTCCTAGCCCTCCATGCGAAATTCGTTTGAATAATTACTATAAAATGTAAGAAGTCTTAACCATTGTTTCGAATCGAAAGAAAACTCGACCCTGCGTCAGGCGAATAAGGCATTCACGAGTGCTGAAAGCACTGTCGCATAGTTTGCGGCACTTGTGCCTACTTTATTCGCCTGAAAAAAGATCGTGTTTTCTTTCGACCCAAAATTTCCAAGTTCTTATACCTTATGGTGTTTATTCGAATTTTGTTGGAATAATTTTTTCAGCTCTGCGGTGTTAAGTGGAATATCTTCCATGAGAGTCTTTCTAAGAGATCCTAGCCCGTATTTACACGAAGTTTCGAAAATAAATAAATAACGGAAAACTCGATGAGCTCCTAATCGGTGAGCGCGACCTGTTATCGAATTCGACACTTCCTGTCTACCACCTTTGAGGGCAAAACCGCTCGATCCATAATAATAGAATATTTGTCTTTGCACAAAATCTGTTTCTAGCTTAATTGTTCATTTCTCTCTTTTAATTTCTTTTTAAATTTTAGAAAGACACTAGAAATTTAAATCTTCTTCTGCAGAAGCTGAAAATCTATTTTTCAATTTATACATTCTTCTTTTTAAATTATAAATTTCGTAGAATATGAATATAATTAAAATCTATACACACGCACACACATATATATATACAATAGTTAGTATTGCTTTAGGCATTTTGGAGAAATTTTCAGAAATGGGAAAACATATTGTACCTAATTACACGACATATTTAGATCTTATGCCAACTAAAAATTTTCACTGGTTATTTTTATTAGTTATTATATTTCTATTTCAAAAAATAATGTTTAAAATTTAATCTACTCTTACAATAAATTATCTATACTATACATACGTTGATCAGAGGAGAAAATTGCATTATTTTTTATTGCCGAATAACAAGTCCTCCAAAAGTGTGTCGACACACTGAAGCAAAGTATCGACACAGTGTCGACACATCAAAATGTGTGGAAATGCCCATTACTAGCATCTAAGGAATTCAGTTTCTCCATTCAATATTTCCCGCGGTCGCGTAGCATCGCATGCACGCTGCACGTGCATTGATAGGGTTACTGCAATTTTTCTCCTGTACCTGTACTCTTCTTCAATCCGCCAAAGTTCAAACGCACTTCGTTCTTTCCTTTCGCCGTTCTTCCCGTAACGATCCAAAAAGAGCATTCGTAATGAGCCCTATCACGTTTGCGCGTCTCCAAGGGAGGCTGTTTTCGTTTGCGTCACTGATCGCTTTCTGCTTGGCGAGTTTGATAGGTAAAGAAACCTCAGTTTTATCAGTTAAGCGCTCTTTTGGCGTAATAAAGAAACTGAATTAAGAAGAAATTTTAAAAATCGTAGTAATACAGGTTTTTTCCGTAGTCCGTAATTATTCAAATATTTTTTTTATTTTCCATAGAAACTACGGGTAAACCGTAGAAAATGGCATTTCTGAATATATTATATAATAAGGAATAAAAAACAGGACCACTCACAAAAATTTTTAGCCTAAAAAAAGATCCCTTCACAAATTTTTTCTCCTTAGACATTTCATAAATCTCTTATTTTTAGCCTAAAAAAGATCCTTTTACAAATTTTTTCTCCTTAGATATTTGATAAATCTCTTATTTTCAAAAAATCTTCAGTGGAACGAACATAGACTGCCTGAATAATCGAATGTTTTTGTTGTATTTCTCCCAAAAAGTTGATACTCAATTTCTAATTTATAAAGGACTTCTGTGCATATGTGTGAGTTTAGTTCTATAAAACTAAACTGTCATTGTCAAAAATTAAATCTTAATTGTAATTTTATTTTGCAAAATTACATTTTTCACAATTTCACAAAAAGCAAACCCTAGCCAAAATTTGTGAAGAATATTATTTTCACACTAAATTTAGATTTACGAAATTTTCACAATTTCACAAACAGGACCCTATGTGAAAAGTCTGTACAGACCCCTGTATTTAGAGGGTACAATTCATTAAACAAGCAGTGAGAGCAGCCTCGAATTATAGTTAACTGGTTGTATGTTGTTAAATTAAAAGGTTATTATATTTTTAAAACTTTTTGGAGCCTTCAGGGCTTTTTAAACACGACAATGTAAAATATGCTATTATTTTTAAAATATCATATGAGACATTGTTAAATGACATAAATTGGTATGAGAGCTAAATAAACAAGGAAATATTTTCTTTTTGAAATATCACCCACAAGGGAAAAAGGCGAACTGGAATATATGTATAACATCAATTTATGAATTGTATACTAATTAAATATTTACAATTCATACACCAGTGCTTGTATAAATAATTAAAATATAATAACACACCCATCCTCCCCCCTCCCAAAAAAAGATTATTTTTCTACATACAATTATTATTATTTATTTTTTTACGGAAAATCCTGATTTCTTACTGTACAACCGCGAAAAGAAGGCATACGACCTTGGAATAGTTCATTTTGAAGAAGGGGCGGCCGAATGAAATGCAAATGATGCTTGGCGGCAGTTCTTTTCGCCAAACAATTCTTTGACTTACCAGCTTCTTTGGCACCAATACGAACAGTCAAAGTGTCTATTGTTGCTAATTCAATAGAAAATTGCTAAATTTTTGTCAATTTAAATATTGTTTTAATTATTTCTTATAATTTTTTTATCAGATATGCAGAAAATCGATAAAACAAAATAGCTTTAAACATTGCTTATAATTTGTATTCGCATGTATGTTTATTTCTAGTATTTAAATTAATTGAATCCCTAAAATTTACTCGTTTTGCTTTCAACTTCTCGAAGTATACGTAAAACAGTTCCTTTTTTTTTTTTTTTTTGTAAATATTCACTATCATGATTAGTTCAACTATTTAAATCTAAATATATATCATAATTGAATGTTTTGTAAATATTAACTATCGTGATTAATTAAATTTCTTCCTTTCTACTTTTATTATAACCATTATATGATTATGTCATGTTATTTAATGACAATTACAATAATTAATTTAATGTTTATTTTATCATAACTGTAATGGTTTCTTTCATGATTCTTTTTTTCATGATTCATGATTTCTTTTATTTCATACATTGTAGAAAGAAACTTTTTTAAAGTTTAATTAAGTTACTTCTTTCATCCCTTTCTGCTGATAATGATTGTACTTAAAAATTACTTCTCGGAAGTCATTAAGATTACTTTATTTTAAAAAAATTAAAATTTCTTTTTGAATGTTATTTGATCGCCGAAACTTTAAAATTTGTAAACAATAGTACCTCCGAACACTTCTTTTAAATAGTAATTAAAAAGACCTCCAAACATTAAGTTTATCAACAACTTCAAATTATAATTTCACACTAAGAAACGGGCTAACAACGCCAAATCTGGAAGCCACTCTACTCTGTGTTACGATGGAAACACAACCTCTCACCTTATTTCATTAATGGACTCATCTGAAAACACGTGATTCGAGTGCCAATTTATCGCGGTTGTACAATACAATCAAAATACTATTTATTTTCAAAATACATTTCTTTTTAAATTCAAAATTAAATAATTTATATATAAATATAAAGATTGTGAATCTTATACACTACAATATTCACTGCACTCCTAAAAGTATTTCACCGGACAGAAAAATTTTTAGCAATTAACCTAACTAAGTTGCACTGCAAGAACTGCATAATGAAAATTAAAAATTTCTAATTTTAAAAACATGGAGAAAGTAGAAATTATTTTTCTCTTTATGTACAGTCGATAACAAAAGTGTCCGAACACTAGCAAAAATTCCTATGTAAAAAAAGTACCCTTCATACGGTTTCGTTAAATAAATCCTTGTCGAATCCTGTTCTTAGTCAGTGTAAGACCAGGATTCGATAAGGATTTATTTAACAAAACCGTATGAAGTGTACTTTTTTCACATAGGAATTTTTGCTAATGTTCGGACACTTTTGTTACAGACTGTAGCAAACTTATTCATGAAAACTCGAAACACATAAAAATAAAGACATTTAATTTTAAATGTATTTTCTAAATAAATTTCTGTAAACAATCAAAAATTAAGAAATTTAATTTAAATTGTATTTTTCTAATATGTATTCACATTACATTACTCATGACATTACTCATGCTATTATTTTTAAGACAAACCGCCAATGTGGTGCTGCCATCTATTTTCTGTTTTTCGTACTATTGGGCCGAAATAATAGATCAAGTCTGCGTTTTCGATCGAACTTTTAAACAATCATTGAACATTTTTTTAAATGCTTAAACATTATTTTCTTTAAAATTTCACTCGAATTTAACCTACATTGAAATTGAATTAAATATTATTTTTCTATGTGATTTTCAGTAACTCAAAAATTATCGGATAATTTAATTTAATTAAACATTTTTTTTCTTTAAAATTTCACTCAAATTTAACCTACAAGGTTAACAGGCGTTTTATTAAGAACCATTTTTTACAATTTTAATTCTTTGCATTTCAGTTAGTAACTGAAATGAAATAATATTATAGTTTTAAAAAATTAAATAACAATAGAAATGTGACAAAATATCTATCTTAGTATTAAAATTCAGAGTAAGAGAAAATCGTGTGAGTGACGCACCGTAATATTTACATACATTTAAATCTTTAATTAAAATAATTTAGAATTAAACAAAAACCATTTTTAAAAAATATCCCCCCACGAGAATCGAACGCTGGACCTTTTGGTTTGCAGCGCGACGCCTTACCATTACGCCATATCGTTCACGTTGGGGATGTATTTTTTTTACAATATAAATGTTTTGTTTGCTAATTTTATGGCAATCATAAATGAGGTAGTATGAGCCACTCAACTTGTAACTTTGACTTGTAGCTACAATAATGTATTGAAACAAAGTAAAATCTTACCCACAGTATTGAACACGTAAAATAACTTTGGAAAAGAATAATTCAGTAGGAAAAATGGTATAAAACTGAAACAATGGATTAAGAAAATGAAATTTTTACTCATAGTTCCTAGTCAAAATAAAAAGAACAGGAGGGAGAAAAGTCTTACTGTTCTTAGTCAGTGTAAGACCAGGATTCGATAAGGATTTATTTAACAAAACCGTATGAAGTGTACTTTTTTCACATAGGAATTTTTGCTAATGTTCGGACACTTTTGTTACAGACTGTAGCAAACTTATTCTTGAAAACTCGAAACACATAAAAATAAAGACATTTAATTTTAAATGTATTTTCTAAATAAATTTCTGTAAACAATCAAAAATTAAGAAATTTAATTTAAATTGTATTTTTCTAATATGTATTCACATTACATTACTCATGACATTACTTATGCTATTATTTTTAAGACAAACCGCCAATGTGGTGCTGCCATCTATTTTCTGTTTTTCGTACTATTGGGCCGAAATAATAGATCAAGTCTGCGTTTTCGATCGAACTTTTAAACAATCATTGAACATTTTTTTAAATGCTTAAACATTATTTTCTTTAAAATTTCACTCGAATTTAACCTACATTGAAATTGAATTAAATATTATTTTTCTATGTGATTTTCAGTAACTCAAAAATTATCGGATAATTTAATTTAATTAAACATTTTTTTTCTTTAAAATTTCACTCAAATTTAACCTACAAGGTTAACAGGCGTTTTATTAAGAACCATTTTTTACAATTTTAATTCTTTGCATTTCAGTTAGTAACTGAAATGAAATAATATTATAGTTTTAAAAAATTAAATAACAATAGAAATGTGACAAAATATCTATCTTAGTATTAAAATTCAGAGTAAGAGAAAATCGTGTGAGTGACGCACCGTAATATTTACATACATTTAAATCTTTAATTAAAATAATTTAGAATTAAACAAAAACCATTTTTAAAAAATATCCCCCCACGAGAATCGAACGCTGGACCTTTTGGTTTGCAGCGCGACGCCTTACCACTACGCCATATCGTTCACGTTGGGGATGTATTTTTTTTACAATATAAATGTTTTGTTTGCTAATTTTATGGCAATCATAAATGAGGTAGTATGAGCCACTCAACTTGTAACTTTGACTTGTAGCTACAATAATGTATTGAAACAAAGTAAAATCTTACCCACAGTATTGAACACGTAAAATAACTTTGGAAAAGAATAATTCAGTAGGAAAAATGGTATAAAACTGAAACAATGGATTAAGAAAATGAAATTTTTACTCATAGTTCCTAGTCAAAATAAAAAGAACAGGAGGGAGAAAAGTCTTACTGTTCTTAGTCAGTGTAAGACCAGGATTCGATAAGGATTTATTTAACAAAACCGTATGAAGTGTACTTTTTTCACATAGGAATTTTTGCTAATGTTCGGAGTAATATCAAGCCGCTAGTTGCTATTATTTTTAAGACAAACCGCCAATGTGGTGCTGCCATCTATTTTCTGTTTTTCGTACTATTGGGCCGAAATAATAGATCAAGTCTGAGTTTTCGATCGAACTTTTAAACAATCATTGGACATTTTTTTAAATGCTTAAACATTATTTTCTTTAAAATTTCACTCGAATTTAACCTACATTGAAATTGAATTAAATATTATTTTTCTATGTGATTTTCAGTAACTCAAAAATTATCGGATAATTTAATTTAATTAAACATTTTTTTTCTTTAAAATTTCACTCAAATTTAACCTACAAGGTTAACAGGCGTTTTATTAAGAACCATTTTTTACAATTTTAATTCTTTGCATTTCAGTTAGTAACTGAAATGAAATAATATTATAGTTTTAAAAAATTAAATAACAATAGAAATGTGACAAAATATCTATCTTAGTATTAAAATTCAGAGTAAGAGAAAATCGTGTGAGTGACGCACCGTAATATTTACATACATTTAAATCTTTAATTAAAATAATTTAGAATTAAACAAAAACCATTTTTAAAAAATATCCCCCCACGAGAATCGAACGCTGGACCTTTTGGTTTGCAGCGCGACGCCTTACCATTACGCCATATCGTTCACGTTGGGGATGTATTTTTTTTACAATATAAATGTTTTGTTTGCTAATTTTATGGCAATCATAAATGAGGTAGTATGAGCCACTCAACTTGTAACTTTGACTTGTAGCTACAATAATGTATTGAAACAAAGTAAAATCTTACCCACAGTATTGAACACGTAAAATAACTTTGGAAAAGAATAATTCAGTAGGAAAAATGGTATAAAACTGAAACAATGGATTAAGAAAATGAAATTTTTACTCATAGTTCCTAGTCAAAATAAAAAGAACAGGAGGGAGAAAAGTCTTACTGTTCTTAGTCAGTGTAAGACCAGGATTCGATAAGGATTTATTTAACAAAACCGTATGAAGTGTACTTTTTTCACATAGGAATTTTTGCTAATGTTCGGAGTAATATCAAGCCGCTAGTTGCTATTATTTTTAAGACAAACCGCCAATGTGGTGCTGCCATCTATTTTCTGTTTTTCGTACTATTGGGCCGAAATAATAGATCAAGTCTGAGTTTTCGATCGAACTTTTAAACAATCATTGGACATTTTTTTAAATGCTTAAACATTATTTTCTTTAAAATTTCACTCGAATTTAACCTACATTGAAATTGAATTAAATATTATTACTTTCTTCTATATGTAATATAGAGAAAGTATTGGATTCGCGAAAATTTTCGACCTCCGTTTTTTGACGGATCTACACGTTTTAGGATGTCCTGAACACGAATTGATAGTTTTTTTTAAAATGTCTGTCTGTGTGTCTGTCTGTCTGTCTGTATCTTTTTTGTGGACGCTGTATCTCACGAACCAATGAAAGAAATTTAACCAAACTTGATATTTAGTTGCACCCTGACATGAACTGGTGCCCATTAGATTTGGGGATCAATAGCTCAACAGGTGGCGCTGTGATCGCATTTTATACAAATTTTTAACATGGCAGCATAGGACAAAATTCCGTATAAATGGGCATAATGAGAGTTATTTTAAACTTGTGATTGTAAAATTAATGTGAATTATTGATAATAATAGTAGTTAACTAGGAAAAAAAAATTTGTGCATGGGGGGGCATCGGTTCCCCCCCTGAGGGGAAGTACCCCCCCGGGGGGGTTAAATTTTGAAGATCGGTATAATTCGAAAGATCTCGTTAATACCTTTAAAACGAATGGTTGAACCATAAATCTGTGATAATTTAAAACAAAGTTATCGATTTTTTTTACTTTTAACAAAAAAAAAAAAAAAAAAAAAATCGTATTTTTTTTTTTTTTTTTTTTTTTTTTTTTTAACGAAATTTTACCAAACTTGGTATTTAGTTGGTCCCCGACATAAACTGGTGCTGATTATATTTGGGGATCAATAGCTCAACAGGAGGCGCTGTGATAGCATTTTATCTAAATTTTTAACATGGCTGAATAGGACAAAAATTCGTATAAATGTGCATAATAAGAGTTATTTTACACTTGTGATTGTAAAATTAATATGAATTATTGATAATAGTAGTACGTAACTAGGAAAAAAATTTTGTGATTGGGGGGGGGGGGCATCGCTTCCCCCCCTGGGGGGGAAGTACCCCCCCGTGGGGGGTAAATTTTGAAGATGGATATCATTCGAAAGATCTCGTCAATACCTTTAAAACGAATGGTTGAACTATAAATCAGTGATAATTTAAAACAAAGTTATCAATTTTTTTTACTTTTAACCAAAAAAAAAAAAAAAACTTAGAAAAAAAAATCTCATTTTTTTTTTTTAAATATTGTTAGTGATTGAATATGTATTAATTTTTTTTCTATGTGATTTTCAGTTAGAATTGATTTTTTAAAATATTTATTAACTTTGTTGATATTCTTAAAAATTAGTGTTATAAATTTTGAATTAAAGTTGAAAAGACTAGACAAATTAGTTTCAGAATGAAAATAATGCTAATTTATTTTATACAAAATTTTTATGCAATTTTTGCTTCACAAACAATGCCTTCATTTCATCATTTTTTTTCCTTCCTCATAAAACATAATTAGTATGAAATAAATAAATAAATATCTTGGTGAATTTACAAAGATTTTTTTTTCCTTGAACCTCAGACAGACGAGAAGTGCCAGGTTCAATCCCAGGTCACGCTGCTCTACTTGTTGTTCGGGATCTTCCATAGTTTTCTCCGAAACTCGCATAAAGTCTAACTAGGACACCACGAAGACATTCCACTTTGGTCTAGGACCCTCATGTAATCAATAAGCCTTATCATTTACGCCATCAATTTCTCAGATTTTTAAGCTTATGGGTTTAAAATTCTTATATTGTAAAAAAAAAAAAAAAAAATTAAAATTAACGGAAGCATTTTTAAAAGTAGAAATGTATAAGAAGTAGTTGCTATTAATCTAAACTATCTAAAATAATTAAATAAAAAAGAAAGAAAGAAAATTAAAAAATGTAACAAAATATAATTGAGGGATTTTTTTTTCTTTTTTTTTTATAAAAAATAATTATTTCAAACTTTAATTAATTTTACTTTTAACTTAAACAAATCCATGTTAAATTGTTGGCTTAGCAATTGAGAGTTTTTTGTGGTTTTCTCCTAAATTGGCTGAAAAATGGACTTGGACCCCTTAGAAAGACACACACACCGGACATTTCACGCAGACCTAGGAACTTCGATTCGTAATCCAGTATTTCTGACGTTCAGGTAGTTCAAACCTTCTTTGCACACATTCAATATTTAAAAATTTTGGTTCCAAATAAAAGCATAATTAGTAGTATGAAAAATAAATAAATGAATATATTGTGTGTAAATGTCTTAATTATTTTGAAAGATTTTTTTTTTTTAATCCCATTTACAGAGATGCCAACTTCTAATGACAAAAAAGCAGATTTTTTAACAGAAATCGAGACTTTTTCCAACAAGAAAGTTTGTAAGAAAAATGAGTAAAATAATGCAAATTTAATTTTAAGTAAAGCTTTATATGTTTAGGAGGTATTTACAAAGTATCAGAATTAAAATTAAATGAAATATATTTTTCTTGCAGTAAAACAAACTATCAAAAAAAAAAAAAAAAAAAAAAAAAAAAACCCTCAGACATACAGTTGTTTAAAATTTAAGTCAAAATAGACAGATTTGATCATTTTGCTCCTAATATAAAACAATAAGAATCTTAATTATCTTTGTAAAAGAAAAGGTAATAAAGAAATGAAAATATCAGCTATATTCTAATGAAATTTGAATGCTTTAAGTTTTGAATAGTTATGGTATTTAAAAAAAAAATCTTTTGATAATGAGACATTTTTCATTATGTAAAAATGAAAGTTAAAAATTTATTCTTAGCAAAAATTAGTTTCAAAGCATTGTATAGTAATTCACATTCAAACTAAACTTGATAAATTGCAGGGCAAGATAAATTTCAATTTTCTTTCAAATTTTTTTACCCAATTCACAAATTTTAAGCATAAATTATGCTAAGAGGGATAGATAAAAAATACATCAGAAAAGCAGGAGAAATGAGTGGAAAAGCAGGAGCACAGAAAAACAAGCAAAAAGCAGGAGACTCCTGCCAAAAGCAGGAGACTTGGCATGTCTGCATTTAATTTATTACATTTAATATATTTTATATATTTGTCAGGTTTTCAGTCCATAAATTTAAAAATCTTACATTATGAAAGAGTAAAAGTCATTGAAAATAATATTAATAATAATTTCTTGAAGAAATTTTTTCATCCTTTGGCCAAGAGGTTCTGCTCTCGAAACTGGCAAAAAAAAAAAAAAAAAAAAAAAAGTGCCTGGTTCTAAACCAGGTCACGCTCTTCGGTTTAGCCTTAGCGAGTTATTCGTGATTTTCTCCGAAATTCCCTTAAATATGGGCTAGAATTCCTGAAGAAGACCCCCAAGAAGGGCACTGCACCTTGGCCTAAAACGTACGTGCAGTCAAAACGCCTTAAAACCTCCATCACTGGACCACCAATTTCACAAGTTTTTAGTTCATGAATTAAAAATGTTTGTATTATAAAAGAAAAATATCTTTAATATATATATATATATATATATATATACATACATACATATATATATATATATATATATATATATATATATATATATATATATACATACATATATATATATATATATATACCAGGAGTGTTCTATAAGAAATGGTTGCAACTTATCCAAATCATCTAAAATTATTTTATACGAGATTTTAAATTCATTTTTACTTCACGTACGAAGCATTCATTACATTATCTTTTTCTCTTCCACATAAACAAAATTAGTTTGAGGGGGGGAAAAAGTAAATGTCCTAATTATTTTGTAAGGAAATATTTTTATTCATACCACTTTGCCGAGAGGTTCTGCTGACAAACCCCGACTGACGAGAAGTGCCGGGTTCGATTTCAAGTAGCAGTCTCTAAGAGTTCTCCATAGTTTTCTCCCCCTCAAAATTCGCGTTCTTACGGCTTAAGAGCTCTTAGTAAGACCCCCAAAAGGCCATGCCACCAAGACCAAGGAATATCCGTGTGGTCAATCGGCCTTAACACCTACATCCCCAGTAGCACAACAATATTGGCCAATGTTGTATAATGAGATTTTACAACGTTGGCCAATATCGATTTATCGACATTGGCCAGCGCCGAATGGCAAACCTTTTTGCCGGTACACCTTTTTCCAGCATTGCCCAATATTAAGAATTGAATATTGGCAAATGTTGATCTATGTTAGGTTGACAATTGCCAATCTAAGATGCACTAGTCAACATAAATTTGCAGATATTTTCTATTATAATTAACCCTTTCAGGACAGTGTATAAAAGGTCTATCAATAAACTTTAAAAATATTTCTTTGCCTATAGAATTCTCATACTGAGCATATATTTAAACAATTTTTTTTAAATATTTGCTATCTTCAGATACATGTCAATTTAATATATAACCATTGCACACCTAAAAAGTCTGAAGTTGGTAGATAGACCTTTGAGCCACTGTCTTTGAAACAATTAAATCTTAAAAATTAAAATAAATCTGGTATTTAGATGTTTATTTTTTATTTTGTAGCCCAGTAGCAGAAACGCTGCGACACGGCGATATAGTTGCGGATACAGAAAAACTGCTTGCAGACAGTTTTTGTCTGCACTAATAAAAAAAATTAGTTCACAACTTTAAAATATCTCTTAGTCTGTACTACTAAAAAAAAATTGCCTGCAACTTTCAGAGTTTTTTTTGTCAATTTACAGACATTTTTCTCCTGTGACAATGCGCTACCCATGTATGACGTCTTAGACGCTGTCTGGTAGGAATTCTAGAGCTCCCTATAGGTGCCTTGGTAGGAACACACAAAACAGTGCTTAACAATGGTGACCTAGGAGCCTAGATCTCCCTTGATAGGCAGCGTTATGCGTGTATTCTTTTCTCCTGTTACTGAAATTCTACGGGAAAGTAGAAAGTGCTAATTTCATTTAAAACTGCTCCAAAACTTCTCCTCCACTTCAAAATTCACTTATAAAAATTTCTGTATCAAAACTAAAACTAATATACTTTTATTATTTATAATGTGTTGTGTCAAACATTGCTATAAAATAATTAATTGAATGAGTTAAACTTATTATTTTATAACTGTTTATACTATATTGTTCTGTAGTAAAATTGTATTGTGTATTGTTGCACGAGATCACCACTGTTGTTAAGTCCCCCCCCTTCTTCCAGATTGCCGCTATCAGCTTTCAGGCTTTTTGAGTTTAAGTCATTTTCACCCCTGACTACATGCAAATTTCGCAGACAGATTATGAAATTTTAAAAACCTGTCTGAGACAGCTACAAAATTTCCTGTCACTGGGTTTTGTAGTAATAAATTATTCACATTTTTTTGCAGAACACAGATAAACCTTTCGGTATTGCTACCATAGCAACATAGCTACAGTTGTCACCAACAACACACATGGACGCCAAATTCCTTATGAAAATATCAGATTTTTTTTTTTTTTTTTTTTGAAAATTTTTTGGGGAAAAAAAAAAATTATATTTTGAAAATGTATTTAAATCCTCTGAAAAACTGAAACAATCTTCTAACTTATCTTTTGAGAGCAAACAATACCTAATCTCAGCAACAACCAAGGAGCATTTTATTTTATGGGAAATTTTGTTTCCAAAACTACTCATTACCTAATGAATTCTGGTTTCACATTCAGAAAATTGACAATTGTTAAATCAATACTTTTTTCTAAAAAAATGATTTCACAAATTTAATATTTTATTTTATAGCTAAAATAAATATATAAAAATGGCCCGAAATCGTTTTATTTAATAATAAAAAAATAAAATTTAAAAAATGACTACTCATTTCATGACTGTGAATTTTCTGAATGTATAGCCAGAATAAAAACATATTCGGTAATGAATGATCAGTGAAAAAAATTTTCCCCAATTAGAATAATTTTTTGCACAGCCTTGGCTGTCCAGGGATGGTATCCAATTTCAGCAATTGAGGACCAGGGGAAATTTTGTAGAAAAATACACAAATAATATTGATTTGAACAATGAATTACAAAAATCACTGTTAAAATCGTTCTCCCATTTTTGGAAATTTTTTCATATGAATTGGGAGAAATGTTGGGAGTTAAAACATTTTCTGCACCCCTGTGGTTGTCAGCGAGATTAGACATTGCATGCTCTTAATTCTCTATCGTTTACAGCAGATATATCAATTTTTTTTAATGCTTACATTGATTGACTACTGAGTCAATCTAAATTTAGATATTGCTAGGATACTTTATGTATCTATCATATGTGTATATTTAGTATGAGCAAAATGTTTTGTTAGACATTAGAAGGTGCTAATTTCAATAAATTATAAACCTTTTTTTCTTTTTTTCCCACAGAATTGCCCCTGATAAACATGGATATAAAAAAAATTACAGTTCTAGAAATAATATATATCTTTGTTATTCATTTTTTAATGGCACAGACTTTTCAATATTCTCAGGCCAGCTAGGCAACACATGTAAAATGAAAGTTAATATATGCAGAAATGCCCACTTCTAATGACAAAAAAGCGGGAGATTTTCTTAACAGAAATCAAGAAACTTTTTCCAACAAGAAAGTTTGTAAGAAAAATGAGTAAAATAATGCAAATCTAATTTTAAGTAAAGTTTTATAAGCTTAGGAGATATTTACAAAGCATCAGTATTAAAATTAAATGAATAATATGTTTCTTGCAGTAAAACAATAAAAAGAAAAAAAAACCCCTCAGACATACAGTTGTTTAAAACTTAAGTCAAAATAGACAGATTTGATCATTCTGCTCCTAATATAAAACAATAAGGATCTTAATTATCTTTGTAAAAGAAAAGGTAATAAAAAATGAAAATATCAATTATATTCTAATGAAATTTGAATTCTTTAAGTTTTCAATAGTTATGGTATTTAAATATATATATATATATATATATAATAAAGATGATCTATTAAGCATAGTAGAAGTCAAGCAACAGATACAAGATCACTGAAACACCAATGACCAATAAGATTTAAAAAAAAAAAAAAATCATCAGTGGATGAAATACACTAATGTAAATATATATATATATATATATATATATATATAATAATGATGATCTATTAAGCATAGTAGAAGCCAAGCAACAGATACAAGATCACTGAAACACAAATGACCAATAAGATTAAAAAAAAAAAAAAAAAAAAAAAAAAAAAAAAAATGTATATATATATTAATAATAAGACATTTTTCATTATGCAAAAATGAAAGTTAAAAATTTATTCTTAGCAAAAATTAGTTTCAAAGCATTGTATAGTAATTCACATTCAAATTGAACTTGATAAATTGCAGGGCAAGATAAATTCTGTATTTTACTATAACCTTACAGTACTGTACACCTATGTATTCATCAAAATATTTTACAATTTACAAACTAAAAATTTTTATATTTTTACTTAATTTTACATTAATACAATTAAGATTATTTCTGTTATATACAAAATATGTCAATGAAACAGTCAACTGACTTACAAAATACTTTGGAATAAAGAAACATTTTTTCATGTTTGAAAACACTTAATAAAAGTACTGAGAATTAGAAAAAGATTTTGGTAAATTCAAATGAAGTCATAAAACTTAATTTATAAGATTTAGAATAATCAAAATTGAGAGGATTAGCATTTTACAATATCCTTAATCAGAATTCTTATATATCCAAAATATTTCAAACATAAACCCTTTTTTTCCCTTTTAATTAAAAAATAAAAAAAGTATGATGCGTAAGTTGAAATAACTTAATAAATTTTGTTTAACAAAATCAATTTATTTACACATTTAGTTACAATGTTTGTTTTATCATAATCTGTTTTTCTTTTTTACATTATATTCAGGTAAATCAACACTTCCAGTTAATGTTCTCCCAACAGAATGACACATTGCTTGGGAACTTCATTTTCGCACTTGCTAGAAAAATATAAAAGGCAGAAATCAGAAAATAAACACATAAATAGTCTAATTATTCACATAAAATATTTTTACTGGTTTCTATTTTTTTCAACAATAATAAGAAACTATTTTTAAAATCATTTGTTTATCTTATTATTTTAATTAGTTATTTTTTTATACAAATTTATAAAAATCCCATACAATTGCCCAAAATCAGGGTTGTTCGGTTTTTTCCATAGTGGAAAAAACCTGGTTAAAACCGTCCCGGACAAAATACCGTTTTGTCCACTATTAATTATTTGTGAGTAATAAATAAAAAATTATCTTTATTCTTTCCCTATATGTAAAACTATTCTTTATCAATATGTGTATGTGCAGCACTCGTGAAATACGGTCAGCTGGTCACCACTGACTACCAATATTTTTTAACTAGCAATGTTTTCAATTTTAAGGAAACTTTTTTTTTTTTTTTTTTAAATATATATTTTGGTAAAAGAATTGGTCCTAGAATGGGATTCCAATTCTACTTTCGATGTAGGCTAACATTCCCTGTTTCTCGTAACACTTTTTGAGATACTGTGTTGAATTAGGGGACTTACAAATCTCTGTGCATGTTTCACAACTCGGTATTAAATTATTGCACCGTTTCAGGGAGTTAGTTTATACTGCTCCTTGTCTGTGCATACTATCGACCTGGTAATGAATCGTTGTACCTGTGTAATGATGTATCAATGCCGATGGTGTATTGGTTTAATGAAAATAATAAAACCAGTTTCATTTTGTTAAATTTAAACAGGTATTTCCTGATGTAAAAAAAAAAAGAAATCATTCAAGCCTAATAAATAATTGGTTTTTATATATAGAATCTTAATTTCTATATTCAAGTAAATTTTGAAACTGAAAAAAAAGGGGGGGGGGGGGGAGAAAGAAAGAAAGAAACGGTGGAGAATATTTTTTACGGGCTACCAGAATTTTTTGTTGGCGACCATGTTTTTTTTATAAAATTTCTGAACCCTATGTATGTGAATATAATCAATTTAAGTATTTCAAAATAGACATGAAAAGTTAACGATATTTAATAAATAAATCTATTTTTCTAAGGGTGGATTGGATGCAAAAGTGATAGTTTATAGTTTCAATTTTAATTCCCGTCTTTTTCCCCCCACTGCCTACATTTGTCATCTTCTCTCTCATAGTCGTAAATACCTTTTAAAAATTTGTTATTAAGCATGATGAAATGAATGGTTCACATATATTTCATGGAATTTTTTACTTTCTGAAAATACATAGGTAAGGAAAGTATTGTAATCATGAAAAAAATTTGACTTTGTGATATTGGTGTATCTACATGTTTTGAGGTTCCATGAGTTCATTTTTGCTATGTTACAATATGTATGTATATCTGAGTAGAGTGAACACAATATTGTCTAAATGCTTTGTTCAAATGAGCTAAACATTGGTACATATGTTACAGGTTATTGTAGCACAAACTGTATACATTTTGGAGAATCTAGCACAGTTTTTTTTTTTTTTTTTTTTAACCAGGATACAAAGACAAATTCTTTATCTATGGGCTCAAATAATTTAAAGTGTGATAGCATCTGAATTCCTTATTCAATTCAGCTGAAACTTTATATACATGTTATCGGTCACTGTCGAATGAATTGTGTATATTTATTTTGGTGAATCTAGCATTTATAGTTTTTTTTTACAGGGAAATAATGAAAAATTCTTTAAATATTATAGCCTATAATCTGAAATTATTTAAAATGTGATGGTGTCTGAATGCCTCATTTGACTGAGCTTTAAATTTATATACAAGTTATAAGTATATGTCACACAAACTGTATACATTTTGGTAAATCTAACACTATTAGTTCTTTTACAGAGATACACAAAAGAATTTAGATACATTCCATTAAACAATATACTATTTGGTAGCAAATAATCAAAAACTTATAATTTTTTTGTTTGTTTATTTTACTTAAACAACAGTGAATTACTTGATGTTCAGAAATTCGACTGGAGTCACTCAACATTTTTTTTATGTCTCTTAAAGTTTCTGTTTATTTATCAAATTGATTATAAATATATATCATTCATATATATATATATATATATATATATATATATATAATGTGTGTGTGTCACATTTATATTATTAAAGATATTACTTTTTTTTGTGAAAAATAAATAACTTTTCTATGTGGAAGTAAAATTTAATTTTGTATATTTTTCATCTGGAATTTCTATTACCAAGTAATATTTTTTTTACACAATTAAAATAAGAATATAAAATTATCAAATTATTAAGTATGTAAATTTGATTTTTTAAATTCTTGGATTAAAAAAAATGGAAGCTTTGCTTTGAAAGGACTTGTGGACATAAATTGATAAAAACATTCTATCTACATTTATAAGATTTCTTTTTTTAAACCTAGTATAGAAATGTTAAATAAGATATTTCCATATTAAGTACAAAATAACAAAGAAACAACTTAAATTATTTTTAAGATAATATCGTCTATGTATTAATCAATCACGCCGTTTGTGAAAAACTTTAATATTCAAAATAGTCTCTTTCGAGGGGGAGGGGTGTTTGGGAAGGGGGGGGGTTAAGTTATTCTTCATTTTTAATTGTCAACATTCAACATTATGCATGAAATCTTTTGCTGGCTAAACAGCTGTGTATTTCTTTTGTTTTTAAAAGATACAGCACTAAATAATTTTTTTTTAAATCTTAATATCCAGTATGATAATAATATAACAGTTCACCACAACAGACTTACTTTACACCAACAAACTTTACATAACTAATGTAATTAGCATTTTCTTCACGATTTTTTTGTTTGTTTATTGTGATTAAAATGAAATTACACTTTTCATTAATCAAATTGTTAATTTTTAATAAAATATTTCTATTGCTAAAATTGTTAATTTAAAGTTAAAATAGCAATTTATTGTTTTAACAGAATAATTTTATGTATTGAACATGTACAGTTTAGTGGATTTTATTTTGTCCAGTTTCGTGCGGTTTTTTCCAGTTTTGTCCAGGCTTTTCCCACTTTGGTCCAGCGTCCCGGACTTTTGACAAAAGAGTGGACAAAAGGACAACCCTGCCCAAAATAAAGAATTTCATTGCGAAACAAGAGAAATTTAGGCATAATAAAAATTTACTTAAAAAATATATGGTATTTATAATAATTATTCTGTATTTACTTTACAATTTTAAATATAACTTAAAAATGACATAAGTTAATATCATCAACATGATTAGAATTCTGTAATTAACTTTCTTGTCACTTAATGTGATCTCACCAGTGACGAAACAGGTTTTGCTTGTCAACCTAGCTATTTGGAGTTTCCCCATGGTTTTCACCGAAACTAGTTTTAATATGGGCTAAGATCTTTTAGAATAATTCAACCCCCCCCCCCCTTCTATGGAGGGCATTCCACCTGTAAGCCTAAAACCTTGGTGTTGTCAATCAGCCTTAACCCACACAACCAACCACAATTTTCACTTCAGGAATTACTTAAATACTAAAAAATTTTTATTAATAAAATGAGATATTAATAACTATTTTTTCCCCTCCGGTGTGATTCAGCATCTTTCAGTTGTTATATTAAAGTCTTTAATAAAATATAATAAAATCTTTAATAGAGTATAATAAAAGCAATAGGACTTTTTTTTTTTTTTTTTTTTTTTTTAAGAGGGGGAGGGGGGGGGGGTGGAGGAAAAAGAAGGAGAAAGGGAAACAAAAATATATCATCAATGATATTTTATTAAACACTATTTTTTCTTTAAATATTTGTCACAAATTTTACTTAACTGAAAAAATAATCATCTAAAAATTAGTAAAATGTTGAGACTTTTCCCAAATAATCAGGATTGAAATTTAGTTTTTATTTCAATTTTCTTAAATAACTAAATATATTTACAGTGGAATTTGCTATGAAGGACAGAAAATATTGATTACCATGCAATTTAAATATTTTTTTTATTATTATTCAGATTTCACTGTATTTTCTGATTTTTAAATTTCTCAAAACAGAAAAATTCAAGAGCTTGCCATGCCTTGAGTTTGTGTACTTAAAATTCAAAGATTTTCAAGGACTATATGAATTCTGCTTCGCCCTTGAGCCATGCTAAGCTAAAAAGCTGTCATCTATATAATTTAATAAAAAGCCAACTGTGTAAGGCTACATAGTTCATCCCTTACATTGAAATATTCTCTTATTTAAAAAAAATAAATAAATAAATCTCAAAGGTCTCAACTATCTTTTTTCTCCCATGAGGAAATGTCGACAACATTTTCAATTATTATTACTTTGAAATATGTAACAGTATCAGGCAATAGCAAGTACTTGATAAAGTAAAAATTAAAATACAAAGTAAAGAGTTGTTTTTAAAAAACTGGAATTTTTTTTAATACCTAAAAAGCTCTTACCACAAACTTTAAATACTACAGAGCAATTTTAACTACAAAATATGAACACAAGCAATATAAAATTCAACAAAGTATTGTAGCATCACATTCATTTTAAGGGTGCACACATGAGCTTAGCAAACAAATTTCTGACTTTTCAGGTCTATTTTTACAATGTTCCAAATAAAAAAAATTTAGTTTGTACATAAAAGATAGCTCACGACATAAAAAATAGCCTATAACATAAAATACAATATAGTACATTTTAAAATGCATGCTCAAAAAATATTTTCTATGTTTATATCATTATTTTCCCCCCATTTTTAGGGTAAAAATGCATTTTTCTTTTTTCAATAATTTTAAATTCCCTGATTTTTCCAAGTTTTTCAGATTCTCTATGGCATGTGAGAACCCTGTATAAAATCAGATGAAGTCAAAGCTTAATCCAGAACAAATTTAGTGCCGCATTAAGGCACTTTCACAGAGTCAACTTTTGGCAATAAAGTCACAACGCACAAAATCAACTTTCAGCAAAGCTGCACATTTCACAAAATCAACTTTCAGCAAAGAGGCACCTTTACAAAATCCAATTCTTAGCAATATAACATGGCACATTAAAAATGTTTATAAGCTTTGCTGCATCGAACACATAAAAATACCCTCAATTTGAATATTTACTGTAGACAATGGTAAATATCTAAGTAAACACTTTCTTAACACTGTACATAAGAAATAATATGCTTACATGTATATTTATTTTACAACTATTTCTTTCTTTTTCTTTTTTTAATTACATTTTAAAAATAACGCAAATTCAGTTACTTGTTCCGAATCATTAATTTTTCACAAACTAATTTCTTTTTTTTTCTTTTTTTTTTTTTTCGCAAATTATTTTATAAATTAACAAATAGGATTCTATTTTTAAAAAGCTGGATTAAATTATGGAAGTTAACCGACGGTCATTTTTCAAAAAACATGCATGAAAATAAGTCAAAAAAATTTAGCATTGAATAAGAACTTTCTTACCTGAAATATAATTTGACGTTATCAGATCACAGGAATCACTTCCATCATCAGATTGTACTTGATGTTGAACATATTTCATTAGCAGTGTAGGAAAAGAATCTGCCATTAGAAAAACAATACACAGTTTAAATAAAGCAAAAGAAAAGATACAGTTGAACCTCCAAAATGCGGAATCGGCAGGACCGCAGCAATTCCGGATTTTAGAGATTTATTAAAAATTAATTTTTTTTATGATATTTTAATTACATACAAAATGAAAGGCGCAATTTTTCTGAATCCAGGGGGCACAAACAGTTTTTCGACACAATTAGATTTTTAAAAATTAACTAATGTATGAAGTTTAGGTGCCAACACTTCATTTCAGTCATTTTAAAAAGTATGTGGCCCAGTTTTACAGTCAAAATATTGAGATAAAAAATAAATAAAAATTTTACAGATTAAAATTAATAGTCCTCCATACTAAACTAAATTCTATCACTGACAGAAATTTTACTTTTTTTTTTTTTTTTTTTTAGCTCCTTTCCCCTACCTCAGACTAAACATTTTTCAAGATTTATTAGCTCAGGCCAAATACTAATTGTTAGATAATTGTTTAAATAGCGACAGGATGCTTTTTGGATATGTTGAGGCACTTCATATACATTTTTCAATGACAAACATAAAATTGTTGTTTTTTTGACTTGCGCCAATCTTGCGGTGGTTCAGTTTATAAATGTTTATAAGTTTCATTTGTTACCAAGCCAAGAGTATTTTACCCACAATTACAGAATTACTGTTTTTACACTATAATTAACAGATTATTAAAATAAAAAGAGCAAATATGCTACCCATTTTTTTATGTGCTTAAATGTATAACTTAAAAAATTAAAAATGATAACTTTAATGCTGAGATAATCACTTTAAATGCAGTCAAACCTTGTTAACATAAATCTCAAGGGGGATAAAAAATCTGTTCATGTTATCGGTAGTTCATGCTACTAAGAACTGATCTTCATATAACTAAGCTAATCTTCATTTTCACGGGCATTCGTGTTAAAAGCAATTCACATTTAACAGTGTTCATGTTAACAAGGTTCGACTGTATTATTTAAACACTGAAATTAAAGTCTTAAATTACTCCAAATAGTTTGAAATTTTGTCATTACTTGCATCATAAATTCTACATGATCTACATATTTTTCATGTATAAAAACAATTTTTTGAGATCTGATAAACAACTAAAGCATCATCAAGCATAAAATTAAATATACTCTCAGGATGCCGATTACATGCTTAATTGAAATTTAAATAGTAAATAATCAGTCTACACTTGAACCTAGAATTCAGCAAACGGCTTGCTGAAAAAAGTTTATCTTAGAGAAATATTAAGAATTTTTTTTCTACAAACAGCAATTTCTTTAAAAATCTCAATATCAAAAAAAACATAATGTTATATAATAATTTAAAAAAACTCTTCCGTTTTGCAGGGACATTGAATTTCACAATTTTGATTTCACTGATGAATATGACGCATTATTATTTAATAAAACATTTCACTGTTTTTTTTTTTTTTTTTTTTTTTTTTTTTGAGGGGGGGGGAGGGGGTGTAATGTAACACTCCCTGTGTACAACAATCAACATTTGACTTCAGGTTTACATATTAATTATTTTTATACTTTTTTATATGAAATCCAATGACCCCGTGAACCGTAAGAGTACCAAAATAATAATAATAATAATAATAAAAAAATAAATAAATCTTTTCTTAATTGAACAAGTTTTTTTTTTATTTTTTTTTTAAATATAAGAAAGGAACTCATAATTCAATATTTAAAAGAAATTTTTTTTAATTAATGGAAAAATTGTTTGAATATTACGGAAAAAAGTGGTTTCTATTTAAATATGTCTACTTTTTCCCCAACAAAAAATAAACTGTTGAGTTAATAGTTTGACACTCATATAACGAAACATAACTGACAAAAATATATTAAAGTAGATTTAAGAATAGATTCTCATAATAGTACTTATGAAAGTAAACCTATTCCTCCTAATATTCAAAATACTTGGAATCAATGATCTATTTACGAAGCGTAAATTATGAATACCGTGGTAGTGTAAAATGATACTTTTTCTTTTTTTAACCTTCTTTAAGCACATATTTTTTGAAATGCTTAATCTATATGCTATATTCTAATTAATAAAATTATAACTTGTAATAACAAAATATGGAAATAATTAACCTCATTAATACTTCCGTAAATAACAAATAAAATAAATAAATACAGCACATCCTTTCGTAAAAGTCAAAATATTGTTATTTAGAAGAGTATTTATATTTGAAAAAAAGCAAAATAATGCAAAATTCTTTTTTAAACTTTATAAGAGGAAAAAAATATATTGCTTATTCTACTAAGCCTAGATTACAAAAGGATGCTATATTTAAAATAATGATATCATTTAAATAAACTATGATAACTAACAACGCTACGATAAGGAAAAAAATGTTTTAAATAAACATCACTTACCTTTTACCAATGAAAAGCTGTTACTTATAAAAAAAATAATATATTAACTTATATGATTTGAAGCCGGCGCTACCAGCTACCTCGATGTCGATGCGTCGTCCATCTTGTTTACAAATATAATATTTTACCCAAGACCCCCTTTTTAAAGTTCAAATTCTGTAATTAAGGGGGTCTTGATTTTACCAAGATCAGCGGCTTTCTCTGATTGGCTGCAATGCAACTGCCACTTTTCGGTTCGTTTTTTATCGACATTGGCCAGTGTTGTTGAAACTCGCAATAGAGAAGTTTCATATGACGTCAGAGTGACGTAGATGGAGGGCTGTCAACTCCACGTGGGAATAAATAGAAGCCATTTTGAGCACAGTAAGCAAATAGCAGTTGAAAACAGCTCATATCACCATGGCAACGGCGCATGGCAACCAATGTCGGAGGGCAAGCTGTCCACGTTGCCATGCTGTTATCAGCTATTTGCAACTGCTCTATATACATAAAACGTTTTCCATGCATTTACAGAATTTAAAACATTATTAATATGTTTTCTATACTCTATAAATTTAATAAAAAGCAAAATATGAACTAAAAGTTGAAATATCAAACTTTTATGAACTTTCAATATTGTATTACTAATATTGGCCAACAATGGCCAATGTCGGTAAAGAGCGGCACAAAATGTACGACCTTAGCCAGTATACGCCATCGTTGGCCAATGTTGGACCAACATTGGCCAATATTGTTGTGCTACTGGGGATCACCTCACCATCAATTTCACGGGTTTTCAGTATATGAATTTAAAATTTTTATGTTACAAAAAAAAAAAAAAAAAAAAAGCATGCAGAAATGTTCTATAAAAAATGGTTGCAATATTTCCAAACCACCTAACATAATTCTATATAAAATTCTGAATTCTTTTTCGCTCCATATACGAAGCCTTCATTTTTTTTTCTTCCATATAAACACAATTAGTTTGAAAAAAAAAAAAATAATAATGTCTTTATGATTTTATATTATACAAAATTTTTTATTTATTACAATTTTTCACATTTTAAATGCCAAAAAGTGGTATTTTTTCATTTATGAATTATTAGGAGGGGGGGGGGTTAATATAGTGACCTAAATTGCTGTATTTTTATTATTTGATGAAAGTCACGTTGTAAAACTTACTGTTGACATTGTAAAAATTACTGTTATAAATTTTTATTTAAAATTTAAAAGACTAGAAAAATAGTTTTAGTGTGGAAATAATGTTCAACTGTTTTACACAGAGTTTTGAAGTCACTTTTACTTCACATATGAAACCTTCATTTCCCGATTTATTTATTTTTTTCTGACATAAAATATAATTAATATGACAATAATAATAATGATAAAATGTTTTGATGATTTTGTAAGGAAATATTTCTTTTTCTTGCCATTGAGGTCGCCGAGAGTTTCTGCTCTCGACAGAAGAGAAGTGCCGAGTTCGATTCCAAATCGCGGTCGATGGCTTAGCCATTAAGAGTTTCGCATGGTTTTCTCAAACTTGCGTAAATACGGTCTAAGATTCCTTGGAAAGTCCTTCAAGAAGGGCATTCCACCACTGACTCGTGTAGTCAATCGGCTTTAACATAAATTTTGAATTAAAGTTGGAAAAGTTAAAGGGGGGAAAAATTGTTTTAGCATCTAAAAAATGCAAATTTGTTTTTATACAAAATTTTGAAGTCATTTTTACTTTATATGCAAATCCTTCTTCATTCCATGATTTCATTTTTTTTCCCCCGCATAAAACATTATTAGTATGAAAAAAAGAAAGAAAGAAAAAGAAAATGATAGCGAGCGCTTCGATGATTTTGTAAAGAAATATTTTCCCACTAAGTCCCATCAGTGACCCAGAGGTTTTGCTCTCGAAGTTGCCAGACGGGGAGTGCCGGGTTGAATGCTAAGCTGCGCTCGCTCGTCTGCTTAACTGTTCGTAGCTTTCTGTAATTTTCTCCGAAATTCGTGTAAGTGCGGATTTGGATCTCCACGAAGAACACTCCAATTTGGCCTAGGATCTTCGGATAGTCAATCGACCTTAACACTTATATCATCAATTTCTCAAGTTTTGAGTTTATAGATTAACCCACGCTCCTAGGACTTTTGTGCAGTCAATCGGTCTTAATATCTTTACTATCAATTCCCTATATTTTATGGATTTAAAATTCTTATATTATAAAAGAAATAATTTCTCAAAAAAAAAAAAAAAAAAAAAAAAAAAGAAAGAAAAGAAAAGAAAGAAAGAAAGAATGAATGAATAAAAGAAAAAAAAAAAAGGGAAGAAAGAGAGGAGAAAAGTTTATAATAGTAAATTATATATTTTAATAGTATTTATAATAGGAAAAATGCATGAGAAGTGGCTGCCATTCATGCAATTAATCTAAAATTAAATTTTTAAGCGATGAAAATTAGAAATAAGTATTTTAAACTTTTATTGATTATTTTATTATTTATTTATTTATTATTAAAGACTTTTTTTTTAGCTTACTTTCTCTGTCCTTTCAGCTTACCTTCTGCCGAATCCGGGTTAAAAATGGAAAATTAAATTAGAAATATGTCCTATCGTTACAAGTTCGGTGTCAAATGAAAGGGACGATTTTTTTCTGAATCCAGGGCTGCAAACAGTTTTTCGACATGACAATTAGATCTTTTTAAACTAATTAAAGTATGGAGTTTATGTGCTAGCATTTTATTTTAATTCCTGTCAGTCTTTTTAAAGGGTACTTGGCTCGTTATACACGAGCCGTTAGGATTTTTCCGTGGTTTTCTCTAAATTTGCTCAAAAACAGACAAAGACCCTCTCAGAAAAAATCCCCCCCCTACCCCCGGTGACCCAGTTCAGGCCTAGCGCCCTCGAGAGTGAATCGACCTTAAACCTTACACATCACTATCCATTTATTATTTTAAAAACTTCGTTCCAAATAAAACATAATTAGCATGAAAAAAAAAAAAAAAAAAGAAATCTATATTCATCTATATTCTAAATGTTGTGATTATTTTGTAAAATAAATTTTTCTTTATCCCCATAAATGTTTACATTTAATATGTTTTATGCATTTCTCAGGCTTTTAGTTTTAATTCATTTGAAAATCTTACAAACTTAAAGAATAAAATTCTTCACTGGAATAATAACGTACGGAAACATTTAGAAATGCAAAATTGTTAAGAAATGATCTAAATAATCTAAAATTATATTCTTAAAAATCAAAAGAAAAAATGAAATATAATTACTTTGGAAAAAATAAATATTTTTTCTGTTCGAGATAAATTAGCAAAACATGAAATATTATTAACCAATCATTACAATTAAGATTTAGTGGTGGCTATTGAATAAAGAAAAATCCCTCACTGCTTTTAATAGCAGTTCATGTTTACGATAACTTATTTAACTATCAACAGATGGCGACAGCACTCCAGGGAGGCGCGTAAGATATGAAATCGGGATCAATTTCGGTACACTGCGTTATCCCTCCTTCTTTCTACCTTCATGGGCTTTTTCTATTAACTGGATTGATTCGTTGAGCGAGTTTATCACACGTGAATTGGGTTGATTCGTTGAGCGAGTCCCACACTATACCAAGGAGATTGAATCGAATGTTTAACAACCGAATTCACACCCGCACTTCCTCCTTTCTCTGTCAACCATTGAGCCTGTCAACGCGACGAGTGAAGGGGGTTGCTGAACTAAACTGTGTGCATAGATATAGTAATAAAACATAGATTGATTAGCGAGGGCGAAAAAGTGATGCCTTTTTTGGATGTCTTTCCCCAAGTGAATATACACGGGAATACACACAAATAATATAGCAAATATATGTACTAAAGATGAATGAAGAAACTCCAGATACTCATTTTTTCTTCCTTCTTCTTCTTTGCATGGAATAACACATTTAAAGAAATTTATCGTTTCCATCTACTATTTCTGTCTGGTTTTGGTCGAAAAAACTATTGGACTTCTTTTGAGATATTCAAGTTAACCCTTTAACTGCCAATCGCAACATGTAGAGAGTTTACTTTTTTTTTTTTTTTCACAGAACAAAAATGTCTGGACACCTTCAGGAAAATTTGCATTAACCCTTTAACTGACAATCGCAACATACAATAGAAATTGGTTTTACTCGAAAGTGGATATAACGATTTTTATGGGGTTAAGTGTTCTTTAGAGAGCTAAAACGATTGAACATATCCTCATCTTCAGTAAAATTCGCGTTAACCCTTTAACGGCCAGTCGCAACATATAATAGAAATTAGGTTTACTCGGAAAGGCTTATAACAATTTTTATGGGATTAAGTGTTCTTTGGAGAGCTAAAACGAATGAAGATATGGTCATCTTCAGGCAAAAATCGGGTTAACCCTTTAACAGCCAGTCGCAATTTATAGCATAAAATGGGTTTACTCAGAAGTGAATGTGATGATTTTGATTAAATTTTGGAGTTAAGTGTTTTTGAGAGCTAAAACAATTGCACATATTCTCAGGAAATTTTTTCTTCAACCCTTTAACTGCCAATTGCAACATATAATAGAAATTAGCTTTACTCGGAAATAAATGTAATGATTTTGATTAAATTTTGGGGTTAAGTGTTTCTTTAGAGATTTAAAACGATTGGACATATCGTCATCTTCAGGAAAATTTGCGTTAACCCTTTAACGGCCAGTCACAACATGTAGCAGAAATTGGGCTTATTCGGAAATGGATGTAACCAATTTTATTAGAGTTTAGAGGTTAAGTGCTATTTAGGGATCTAAAACGATGGGAAAAATCATCATCATCAGGAAAATTCGTGGTTGCTGTTAACCCTTTTGCACAATATGGCAGGAATTGGGTTTACTCGAAATTGATAAAGAGTTAGATTTTTCGAAGAGATAAATTGATTGGAATCTTCAAGAAAATTTGAGTTCGCTGCTAACCCTTTATCGGCTAGTTGCAGCATGGGGCAGATAGTGGGTTTATTTTTAAATGGATATAATAATTTTGTTGAAGTTTAAAATTAAATATATATAATATAAATATATATATATATATATATATATATATATTATACAGAGAGATGTAATGAGTTACTACTAACGAAAAAAAATCTCATATCACAATACAGAAAAAGTAAAACTTATCCGATTAAATTGTAGATAATTGCACTGCTCTGAAAAAAAAATGTATTCTTGGAAATTCTTATGTAAAATGATCTCCTGAATCCGAATCTGGCCTCCATTTTGCCCCATCACCCACCGTTTTCTTGTTACGCCCCCTCCCCCATTTTAATTATTGTTTGATAATTATATACGCATCAGTTGGAGAGGAACGATGATTATTTTAACCGTTAAATGTCTTCTGACCTGAGGAGCTACAGAGGTTGAAAGTTCATAAGTAAGGAGGATATTTGAGGGGATTTGTGCACAGAAAACAAAAAAAAATGTTAACACTGTTAACGTGAATTACTTTTAACATGAACTGTTACCACAATTCCCACCAAAATGAAGATTACTTTAGTTATATGATGATCAGTTACTGATAGCATGAACAGATTTTTGATCCCCCTTGAGATTTACGTTAACGATGTTTGACTGTCCATGTCTTCACAAAAATGATTTTTTTCAACGTCTATAATTATACTACTTTAAGAAAAAAATCGTCCCCATTCATTATGGAAAATATCATATAACTTAATAAATAATTTGTGTTGCATAAATTTGTATAGGATTATATATAGAAGAAAGTCTTGTGGTTATAATATATTAAAACAAGCGGGCTTTACCTCTGCTGCTAACTACATTTAAAAGAATTTTGAAAATTCGATATTACTTACTAATATAAAAACTTAAAAAATATTTATTCCATTAAAAATCAAAACAGTATTTAAACCATAATAATAATAACAAAAAATTGATTATAAAAAATCATATTTTTCATAAATTTTAACTTACTTATGAAAACTTTTCATACTCTCTCATGGCTGATGCCAAAAAACTTTTCGGCATCAAAAGTCTTTGCACGTTAACATGGGATGATAGATCTCTCTCTCTCTCTCTCTCTCTCTCTCTCTCTCTATATATATATATATATATATTACTATTCTATGACTGTGTGACGCTGGGTTGCAAGGAGAGGGGGAATCGCCACTGTGAACTATAGAGAAGTTTCATGTGACGTCAGAGTGACAAAAATGGAGCACTCCACGTGAAAATAAATAGAAGCCATTTTTAGCACAGTAAGCAAATGGCAGTTGAAAACAGCTCATAGCACCATGTCAGAGGACAAGCTTTCCACGTTGCCATGCTGTTATCAGCTGTTTGCAACTGCTCTATTTATAGATCATGCTGGTAGCTGGTTATTCCGTGAGGCGAAGGAAATCGCGAGTTACGCATTTTTTAACTATTTTTATTTGGAAATCCGGCA
Organism: Salticus scenicus; assembly: GCA_963930645.1. Lineage (NCBI taxonomy): Eukaryota > Metazoa > Arthropoda > Arachnida > Araneae > Salticidae > Salticus > Salticus scenicus. Next base: position 843,461 of record CAWVNO010001280.1, read on the forward strand.
ATAATACTGTCTAATCCGGGATAAATCCGGAGAGTTTACAAGTCTGCATCTCGGATGACAACAAAAATATTTAATGAAAACATACATGGAAGCCTACAAAAAACTTCTCTTTCTTGGCTACTGCTTCATCACACGTCATAAAGGGTTGCAAAAATAATTAAAAAAAAATTTTTAACGTTATTCTTCTACGAAAATTAATCACATTTTTTATAACTTAATTTAAGAATCCTTCATTTGTTTTTAACTTTTAAGGGTTGCCATATACTGCAACCGATGCATGTTTTTCATATCAGTCACCTTTTTGGCTTTTTGATTGAGTATGTGGCAGAATTCAACGCCACACACACACATTTAACAATGTTTTTTAAAGATAAATAACAAGTTAGTAACAAATGTGAGTTAATAAATAAATGTAACTTACCAGTATTTTCTGTGTATTTTCCATTATTAGAGGCAAGTCATTTTTATTTTACAAAAATAGGTTTGTTTAATGATAACATGTACATCAGATTTGTATGTTTGACTTGTAGTCCGCTTGTTGATGATAGAATTACAATACGAAGAAGGACAAAATCAGTTAACGAGTTAACAGTAAGGCGAGCGCCAAAAGCGATACAGTACTACGCTATGGTTTCCAAATGTGTTGCTCGCAACAAGCAACTTTTTTCTCCCGAAAACAGCTTCTAGCAGCCAATGAAATGGTCTTAATTGACATCTCTTCCGCCTCCTCATGTTGTAGAGACTATGGCAACCATAGCATTACGTCTTGCTGCGGCAATTTTTGTCCTTCCATGTAATAACAGCTAACAATTAGCGGTAATGCATGCTTGCAAAACGCGCAGAAATTCGTTTGGAGACGCGATGACACTTCGTTGCGGCAATTTTTGTCCTTCAAGGAATACCGCGGTAGTGCATGCTTGCAAACCGCGCAGAAATTCGTTTGGAGACGCGATGACCCTTTGTTGTGGCAATTTTTGTCCTTCAAGGAATACTGTGTGTAATATGCTTACAAAAAGCGCAGAAATTCGTTTATCCAAACGGGTAACAACCTTGATTGCATATTAGCAACTTGCAACTTATAGTTGCAAAGACTTTTTGTCTGTAATGATCCTTGTGACAAAGTCAGGCCTCGGCGACCACATCAATGACCTTGATTACTGAAGAAAACATGGCCGTTAGTGTTGTTTGGTTGCTGCCATGAAGGTAGAAAAGAGGAATATCAAGCTCCAAGTTCCGCCTTAGATTTTAGTTGACCTAGTCTCCACTAGAGGGCGAAACTGGTCAGAGCGAGGCACGATTTGCATGATTTATCTAAATTTCACAACGATGAATTCTGATAATAAACACTTTTCATGTCTTTCATAAATGCTTCAATACCAAAAACAAAGGTTATTTAGTTAATATTTTTAGCGAAGCAAAAAGCATGGCTTGGTTACTCATTAATGAAGTTTGGTTGTGAAAATTGTACTTTGAAATCTGACGGGAAAACATAAAAATAATTGATTTGGATAAGTCATTTTTATATTTTTTAGAGCTTCGCTTTGGCAGACCAATGTCACATCCAAGGGCAAAGTATTTTGAACCCTATTATACAAAATATATAATTTAAATAATTTAAAATTAATAAAATTTGCGCTGTCTTTTTTTGTGTTCAAAAAAATTATTTTTATCTTCATTTACAGGATAAAATTACTCGTTAGTAAAAAAATTTTTATAAATGAGTGATGGGCATTTGCGATTGCTAAACAATTATCGATTTCCTGGAACTGAAACAGTTTATTCGTCATTAAACGTTAAAAAGATAGAATCTGTAGTGTAAAAATTATATAAAAATAAATAAATAAAATAAAACTTACATGTCAACTTGACTATATGAGATACACAGGATCAGATGTAATGTGATCATACAATCGCTATTAAGACTGTAAGTGCATGAAATTCAAAATCAGTATCAAGCACTGACAGTTTTAACGTCGATGACAACCTAAAATCTTCATTACGAGTAGACTTTTCTCTGTAGTAAAGACTTCTAATTTTTACTTTTCCTATAAATTATAATAAAATAAAATTTACACCTGACGATATGCAGTCATACAACAGCTATTAAGACTGTCAGTGTATGGAAATGATAGTCTTAACAAAATCTCGATTGCAAGTAAAGATTCTGTAGCAATCTCTCCCTTATATATATATATATATATAAAAAAAAAAAAAAAAAAATTTTTTTTTTTTTTTTTTTAGTAATCTTAAAAAAAAAAAAAAAATTTTCTTTTTTACAATTTGGAAAGAGGTTCATTGCGAAATCCGGTCTATCCCAGTGGTCATCTTTCCAAATGATAGAGTTAAAAATTTTTTTTTTCACCCCAGCCCGCATACCCATTGGAACACCAACACTCGTTGAAACGTGTAGTTTCGCGTCTATGTGAATCACGTGCCGCTTTTCCACGGTCAACGGATCTTGATAATTTCCCTGGAGAGAAGGATCGAAATGCACTCATTTAAATCATAATCCATCGACAGGGTTGATGTGTTTTGTTTCCAAGTGCCCGTTTCGAAATCGAAAGTGGGATAAGGACGAAATTTTTTTCTAGGGGGCAATTGAACGATTGCATCAAGGAAAGAAAGGGGGAAGAACTTTGCACGACCAAAGTCGTGAGTGATAGAATCGCTCCAATTGATTGTGTAACCAGATGATCCAAGAAAATCTAAATCGAATGATCAAAGACAAAATGTCAAAGAGTATTACTAAAAGTTTAAAAATACTTCTGCGACAATCACATGGAAAACGGGTATTAACAGAATGGGTACAGTCATACATATATGGTCCGATGCCTTTTTCATGAGACCCAAAGGAACCCAAGTTGCGATCGTCCATGTCTGAAATCTTTTCAATGACTTCCATAAAGTTTAATAAACAGTCAAGTAAATGACTCACCACAAGTGGATTCACTCTGTTGTTGACCCCAATTTTTTTGCTGCAGATGCCAAAATTTGTGAGTTAATAATTTATGAAGATAAAAACAAACATTTTTATTTTTTCGGAAATGGAGTTTTATTTTGTTTGGGAGATGATTTACCTCATGTTGCTTTGCAACGTTTAGTACCTAAAAATGAACAACATAAAATTCCATTGGGTAGTGGAATCTTTTTAAATGAGTCGACCGTTTCACGGTTAGCTCATGGACATTTTGCTCGGTGGTTTGAAAACTATTTGAAAGATTGTAAAAGCGATCATCCACCCTTCGGATGTCCGAATTAATCGAATCCTATACAGTAAATTTTGATTATCCAAGATTCATCCCACAGTTCTTTAATTGACGTTTCAGTATGAAGTTTTCTTTACGGAATGCACGCTATTTAAAAAAAAAATATTTACTTTAAATTTTGTGTATTTTTATTATAAATATCTTTTTCTAATTTTTTTAATGATAACATGCAATAATTGAAAAATGGAGGGATGAATTTTTTAAATATATTAACTTTTAGTATAGTGAAAAATTGAAATTTATTTAATGAATTATTTTTTTAAATGCTAAAAGTGATATATTTAAAAAATTTTAAATAGAATTATAATTTTATTACTTTTTATGACATCCTAACCAATAGCTTAAAAATATTCAAAGAATTAAAATTTATTTTTTTAATATTAAATAATAAAAAAAAATAGAATAATGAAATGATTTTTTTTTTAAATGCTAAATAATTTATTTTATTTTATTTATTTATTTTATTTATTTATTTTATTTATTTTATTTTTTGAAAACTAAAAAAAAATTATAATTTTATTCTCTTTTATTAGAACGAATTACTAAAAAAAGTTTAATAAACCAAATAGCATTAATGAAATTACAATTTCCTGAATTATTATTTTTAATGATTCCTATTACAACTATAGATTTCTCTTATTAGAAATCTTCTTGAGCATGTTGCTGCTCAAATCCTACCCCTGGTATAAAAAAATTCTCGAGCATGTTGCTCAAATCATATCCCTGGTAGTTTTTTAAAGGATGTCTTTAATAGAAACTATTTACTGTAACTAATAACTGCTGCACTGTGATAATAAAAGAACTGTACTGTTATTAATAAAAAAAAACATGAATTTACAAAAAAAAGAAAAAAAAAATTAAGCTTTGAAAATTTTCCGGAAAAAACATTTTTTTTTTTTTTTTTTTTTTTTTTTTTTTTTTTTTTTACCAATGATAATATTTTATATCGTCACGACCAAAATAGAAATTTTTAAATAAATAAATGATGTTACATTGCTTTTGTTTGTTATTTTTATGGCTATAGTACGGTATTGCATCGACTTGTTAGAGTTGAAAGATTGTTCTTTACAGTTAAGTCAAACAGAAATACTCAAACTGTTGAAAGCGTGGCATAGGAAAAATACTTTTGCTCGCATTTGTTCTGAGTGTCATCACTCTCTTCAATTTAAAAAGATAAAATCATTTACTGAGTGTTGCGATCGATTTTATTTTAACGAACGATTAAAATGTTATCCCGTTACGTCTATTGCCATGGCGACTCCCGGATACAAATTTTTGTTACCCCAATTGCAGCGTCTTATCAAAAAACACAACATTCAAACTGAGCAGGAATTCATTATGCTGCAAGATCCCATTTTTTGGCAAATGCGTACCACCCTCATTTACGAAAAAGTCATGAAATACGTCATGGGGATGCCTATGACATACAGGACAAAAGACATCCAACCCCCTTCTAAAGCGGCTATTTTTTACAGACAAGTTCAAGAAGCTCCTTTAAATTATGGTAGTCTGGAATCTAGATCGTGTGGTAAAGCCACACTCATGCGACAAATTGCTTTCGGTAAACGCTGCCGATATTCATTAAGAGGAATGATAACACCTGATGCCACACTGCAACCGAATGAAATTCGCATACCCGATAACATTGTAGAAAAATTTAATCTCAGGGGAAAATGGATCATTCTCAATAGAATGCCTTCTTTGCAACCCGAGAATTTTGTCGGGTTGCGGGTGCCCTTGGAAGGTCCCTCTTGCCCTTACGATTGTTTCGGGGTGCCACTGGAAATTTTACAATCCATCAATGGAGATTTTGATGGGGACGAAGCTAACATTTACCTAGTTCCTAGTATTTTTTCACAAGCAGAATGTGCCACAATACTCAATCCGGAATGGGAAATGCAGAGTTTTGTCATGGGTTTAAAACTGAGTCCCAGCCAAGACATGTTGGTCGCTTATTATTTGTTTTATGACGAAATCGATTTTCTGCCGTACAAACAGCGTGATTTAAAAAAAACGTTTCGTGTCATCTACGAGCTTTATGGATCTAAAAGAACTTTTCAAGCTTTTAACGATATGCGACAATTTTATTTGGATCGACTCCAAAACCATATTTGTTTTGCTCTCACTTTAGAAGAAATGAATAGTATCGAATTCATCATAAAAAATAAAGGTGACTTTATGAGTCACAAATGTTGCATCACTACACAAATCCTAGCAGGAGCCAAAGGAAACGCAGAAAATGTACAAGAATTGTTTGGTCAAATTGGTCTGCAAAGCGGAATATTTATTAAAAGTTCTTTTAAATGTGGCTTGAAAGGGGTGGAAGCTTCGGCTCATGGAAGAACCTCTTTAAACGCTTTGTATCAAATGCAAAACATTTGGTTGCCGGGATACGTATATAATAAAACTATGTCCAACACGCATGATATGAAAGTAGATTATTTGGGAAGAATCGTAGATGGTAAAAACAGAGTGATCTTGTTACATGCATTAGACGGTTATCATTATACAGATATTTTGTCGGTTGAAACTTTTGATTTTTTTCTCGATACTGTGTTGATAAAAAAAGATCTTCGATTCAGCACCCTCTGGTAAAAAAAAAAAAAATGAATTGATAGATCACAACAAGCTCACAATGCACGTTATCTATTTTCAACACTGTTGGAAATAAGCGCTATCATTTTGTTGCCATACGGTTTAAAAAATGTCAAATTAAAGAAAAATAATTCCAAATTAAGTACAGAAAACCTACAGTAAAAAAGGGTAGCTTGAAGAAGGAAAACGTCTGGTTAAATCCAGCTTAAAGGTACTAGTTTGAAGAAAGGGTTACTAGAAAAATATACCAAGGCAACTTTAAAAGAAAGAAACGATCAAAATAGAAAAATTTTATATTCTCACTCATTACATACAAACTTACAAATATTTTTTTCATTGTTGAGTATAGTAAATTCTTTTGTAACATACTAAACGATTTTTTTCTCCATGATAAATATTCTTTCTAAACATCAATAAATTATTTCTCCCATCACAATTAATTGATAATAGTTTTTATAACCATTGCGAATAATAGTTTTTACACACCATTTATGAGTAAAAAAATATTTGTATATGTGAAAGGGGATCATTTTTTTATATTTGATACCTAGCCAAATTGTCATTTTTTAATTAACGAGTTTTTAAAAATTTTATATTCTCACTTGGAAGTGGATTAAAAAAATGCATATTATATACACAAACTTACAAATATTTTTTTTTACTGTTGTATTCAAGAAGTGTACTCTGCAACATTAAAAATGAAAAAAAAATATTTAATTGTTTTTTTACAATTTTGATAAAATACCAAACGGCCATTATACTTTTTAATAAATATTTTTTGTAAACACGAATAAATTATTTTTCCCCTCTAGAACAGACACAGTTAATTAAAATAAATAAATAAATAAATTTTATTATATATTTTTTACAACCATCGTGTATAATAGATTTTTACACACTCCGACAACTGTTTTTCATTTATAATATTTTAGTTTTAACAATTTTTCATAAGTCACATTTTATGAACAGCTGCAAGACCACATATTTTTAATTGCAATCGCTTACCGTAGACAGTTTTTGTTCTACAACAAAAACTTCTATTTTGCCATGTGGAATGGGATCAAATGGAAGTTTGTATAGTTCTGACATACCAGCCACTGCTTTCCATTTATAACAGTTCATCCTCTTACAAAAAACACAATTTTTAATTTTAAACGGTTCCATAAGTGAGTATTTAATTTTCTCGAAGCAGTTGTACTCTCGTTTTAAAGTCATCCATTTTATATACGTTTCCTTATCAACGCAGTTTAATACTCTGACCGACATTTTTTTAATTGCATTGACTATATTCAAATCACTTACGTTTCCATCGTGATAAATTGTTTCAATTCCGCTAGTCAAAGCAAACCCATTTTTGTTGATAGCTATGACAGCTGCAGTTTTTGTATGACGATAAGTACCAGATGCTTTAATATCGGGTAGATTCATGGACACTTTGTTGATATCAGGACGAACTGGAGCAGGAGTAGGATGCAATTTAGAAAGTCTTGTTATCACTTTGAAAAGTGGTGCGTTTAGTGTGATTTTTTTCATGTTAGACATCTCGGAGCTCAGGAACTAACATGGGGGAGGTGATTGACTGGAATATATATATATATATATATATATATATATATCTTATTTTATTTTTTTATTATTATTATTATTATTATTATTATTATTATTATTTTGTAACTGATTTCATTTTTTTTTTTTTGATCCAACCAACGACTTTATCGGTGCTCCATATATACACATAAAAAATTGTGTATTTGTAGAGTGCCACACTGGTTTAAAACCATTTAGTTTATATAGTGACAACCGTGATTTACATTCTTTTGACGGATATTAATTTATTTAAATGATTAGTTTCGATTTTGCAAAATTTCGCCTCACGAACCTGTTGAAAAACGTAAGGTTTCAATGCGGTGATCGGGGTTTCATGTATCAAGAGCCATTTTTAGAAATTTTGATTTATGCCTGAAGATACGCGATTCGAGGACGATTCCATTTTCGAAACCATGTTCAACATAATGAAAAAAATTTTGGAGAAGAAATATTTTATATATGTCTGTGGCGAATCCATTTGAAACACCAGAACTTTCTTGGTTGTAGCTTTGAAAAAAAAAGCTCCACTGTTACATAATAGTCCCTTTCAAATTTACACTCTAAAAAGAAGCATAATCAAGTTTGCTGTTGCAACAGTTGAGTAGTATTGTCTTTAAGTTTAAACCTTATTGTAATTTGTATATTTCAAACTGTGTGAATTTGAAACTGATTAGTTTTTCCTCCTCGCTAATTTCAGGTGACTACCATGAAAATTATAGATCATGGTAACTTTATAAAAATACTACAATACCTTCTATGTCGTTGTATTCAATTAGCCAACTGGAGGTTGGCAATGTCCGTCGACGAACCAGATTTCTACGAAAAAACAATGAGCCATACATGAAATATTAGAATTATATTTTAAGGGTCCCGGGAGAATAGCCACTCCTAACAAAATAGAAGACGTCGGCCCCCAATTACGGGCGACTTTTTTTTTCAATATATTTAACAATAAATTTAACGAAATGTTGTTTAAAAATTTTAAAGTTGAGTTAAAAAAAATTATTTTAAAAAATATTATATTTAATATTCTTATGAATAAAACATTTAATATTATATTATGTCCTTTATTATTTTTTAGTAACAATAAAAGATACTACAAATATTTTTGTAATTTCATTAATCCTATTTGGTTTATTAAACATTTTTAGTAATTCGTTCTAACAAAAATAAAATTTCTATTTTAGTTTTCAAAAATTTTTTTTTTAATTATTTAGTATTAAAAAATATTTTTTTATACCAGGGATATGGTTTGAGCAACATTTATTTATAATAAGAGAAATCTATGGTTGTAAATTAGAATTTTGAATGTCCTTCAATAAGTTTGTGTGAAAAAAAAACTGCACTACTGTGTTCTGTTTCATTTTAGTCATGTTTGATATTGTACGAATATCAGATGCTGTTAGAGAACACCATTTGAAACTTTTTTATGCCTATGATAAACCTGATAAAAGTAACGATTTCAACCACGAATGGATAAACTTGCTTCAACACTATATAAAATCTACAAAATTTATCGCATTTGATCCTCCTATACCAATATTAAATCGTCTTGTTCCGCGAGCTATAGCAGTTATCCTGGTACCCTTTCCTAATACAAAAATATATGGTGGATTGCACATCTCTGTATTTCCTTATTATCCATTCCGAATAAAATATGAACATAAAGATGAATGTTGTAAATTGGGTTGGGATTTTTTTTTTAAATACTTGGACTTAACAGGTATTCGAATAATATGTATATTTCAAATGATGCGATTTCAGGAAAAGAAAATCGTTTCTGAATTGCAGGAAAAATATTCAGATATACAAATATATGGCCGTGGATCCTATGATTCTTTTAAACAAAGAGTGTTTAATTTAACGACTGCGTCACGTGGTTCAAAATATCGATCTCATCTGAAAGTGTCGTCGGATAACTTTTCACGATAGGTGGGTCTCGGATCCATTCCATAAGGTATTGATAATGTAAAATTTCTTTTTTCATAAAAGTATCTAATTGAACTGCTGGAATATATGTGTCATTGGAAGAAGCTATGTATCGGTAGAGTATGTCTTTATCTACCAAAACAAATACATTCTGTGGGAAAATACGTATAAGTAAATATTCGTTCCACTTCCAAATTAGCACATATCGTTTGTGCCACGGGCGCCCTGAAATAAATTCTAAATTGAAAGTTAAGAATAAAAGACAGAGTATGGTGAAGAACCAATACATTTCTTTGATTTTGTTCCTACTCGTACTTGTCACTTTTATAAATTTATATTATAAACCAAATATAACAAATGAAGAACATTTCGGTACATGGTTTCAAAGGATTATTAACCCTATTACTAAATTTAATTGTCCATTACAAGGTTTCAAGTGCCCAACCGATGAACCATGCGATTGTGAAGAATACTGCAACAATGGCAAAGAGTTAGTTCCTTTTCAAATCTTGGATAAGGATAAACGTATTTTTGTGATGAATCAGAAATTAACACCAGGGACCTATTGTTTACCGAAAGGTGTCGGGAAATGTAACCTGAAAACATCGTACCACGTTTTTTCACTAGCCGGGTGGTCGTGTCTAAGTATTAATGATGAAGTCTTTAAAGGGGATAAAAAACAAGCGTGTAAGAGTGAAGAGGCTGAAAACAATAATTTAAATATATTGTACGATTACCTTCAAAACGAAACGGCTGGAGACAATATAGAGAATTATTACGAAATGGTGGGAAATCAATTAAGATATCGTTGTAAATGTGGATCGAAATCTTTGGATGGAAAAAGAATGATATCTGTTTTTCCATTTGTCTGCTCCGTTGACTACTGCTTGCGAGAAATACCCAATCCTACTTCCAATATGGGTTGGGATGGGGAGAAATGCAACTGTACGACCTATCCCCAACTCAGCCCAACATCCCCCTGTTTAATTGAAATATCCGCAATGAAGGATAATGTGTTGAACGGCCGGGTGGATTGCATGAATGCTAAATCTTTTGTTAAGCAAACTTTATTTTGTCCCTCCAATGATTCTATATTAAAGTTTCAAACACATGTAATGGGTGGGGAGGATCCCAAAGAATTTGTACAAATGTTAATTGATAAAAAAATCATTTAATACAATTTTTTTTATTACAATGAAATTTCAAAGGGATTGGTATCCCAGAAATCATCAAAAATACTGTCAAAAAAGTCCTTTCTATCTAAAACTCCTTTGAAAGTGTTATACACAGTGTCCAAAACAATAGAGTGATCATCAAATTTCGACATACATCTTGTAGCATATCTCCCGGTATAGATTAACATTTCCAAAACCAGTTCTTGATACCGGTCATCTCCAAACTTGACTCCCTTCAACATCTTAGCGAGGCGGTTTGATACATATCCATTGTCTGCATATTTCTCCAAGGTAACGCGCAGTTGGGGGCCAACATCTTTTATTTTCCGAGGCGTCGCTACTCTGCCCGGACCCTTGTATGTATAAAAATATTTTTTCAACACGTCACGTATGGAGCGTTGCATACACATCGTCTTATCATCCAAATCCGGTTCATTGACGTCCCCTAGTCTCCAGTTGGCGAGATAAACACAGTGACCCAAAAGATATCGAAACATTTTCTCAAAATTATGATAATAGTCTGTAATCTCCATCGTTATTCTTTATCACAGAGATCTAGCAAAAGAAAAAAATGTCTCTATGTAAACTATGTAAAAAAAAAAAAAAATTTTTTTTTTTTTTTTTTTTTTTAAACCTCAACTATATCATTTTGAAAAATGCTTCTTAATTTCATTCTGCACGCTTGAAATTTTTTTTTTTTTATCACAGAGATCTAGCAAAAGAAAAAAATGTCTCTATGTAAACTATGTAAAAAAAAAAAAAAAAAATTTTTTTTTTTTTTTTTTTAAACCTCAACTATATCATTTTGAAAAATGCTTCTTAATTTCATTCTGCACGCTTGAAATTTTTTTTTTTTTTTTTTTTAAGATTACCACTGAGGTGAATGGACCCTCAACTATATCATTTTGAAAGATGCTTCTCGATTTCATTCTGTACGCTTTGGATGATGGGAGATATGGCCATCTATTACAGTGGGTGGATAAAGAATTAGGAATATTCAGAATTCGTTGGAAACACAAACGATCAAATTATTGGCATACCGATGACACTATCGTATTTCAAGACTGGGATAGAATGAAAGGACGATATAAACCAGAAGAAAAAAACTATTTCACAACGGCTAAAATGCGGTTTAAAGTTGCTTTAAGAAAAAGGTTTGAAGAGTTACCCTCCACCGTTTTAGATGAAAGATTTTTTAGATATGTACCAAGAAAAAGAAGACCTAGAGTTGAAATACAAGTGGCCAAAATATTAACTTCATTACAACTAGTTGAATGTACAGGATGACAAATATATTTATAAAAAAAATACATATTATATATATATGCCCCTCTACTTTTTCTAATAGTCATATCTACGGATAAAATTTGATGTTCATAAAATCAGTTCCGAGCTTTCTTTGAAGTACTAGAGATCTAGTTCTTCATCCAGTTTCTTGAGGGTTTTTTAATGAATCTTCTCTTTTTTTTATATATCGAGAATAACTTGCATATAAATTTGTGTGACATCCTGTTATTTTTGGACATATAATGCTTATATGGCATACCCATCGAATTATAGCTTTAAATGCTAGTGGAAAAACTGATTCTTTCACGTAGACGGTGTTACTGTTGCTATCTTTTGTGTATATGCAGGGTTCGTCTTGAATATATTGTGAAAAATAATTCCACGGTATTAAATCATGTCCGTTTTTATTTTTAGCTAAGTAATAGTCACCATCGTGTCTTCGAAACAAAACAGGTTTGTGTTGTTCCCTTATGTAATATTCGTTTCCACTAGAGTCGTTTGGGTAACGCTCGCCCCCGTTGGCGTATAATGCTATTTTAACGCTTAATAAATTATTTATAAAAAGAGATTGGTTTTTTTCAATTGGATAAAATTAATATTCTTGTAAATCTTTAGCGTAATGAAACTCACCATTAGCATCTTTGGCAAAAACACGTTCCCAACCTTTGGGATATGTTTGATTTCCTTTATGATCTACAGCATAAATCTCTGCACCCTGTTCATTGACTACAAATCTCGAAGCATAATATTCATCTCCGTTTCTTTTCTTGCGATAAGTCATACTCTTAGTTAGTCAAGATTTATGGACGATTATTCATCGATTGTTTTAGAGCTGTTGAGACAGAAAAAATATCCTGTTTTAGAAGATTATGTGTTTTTAGACGTTTATTACAAATTCATTCCTCTACACCACGCACCTACCTCGCTTCGCCTGTACGATCGACGTGTCGACAATCCAGAGGATGTCTACATTCGAGATGCGAATCCCTTCGACATCAGTTATCTCATTCCTTTTGACGAACAAATGTTTTACATGTATCATACTCGTAAACTGGATATCCCATCGTATCGAGAGGACTGCATCACCATCAAGTTGAACCGATTCATTGTGGACACGCTTATTTTAAACAGAATCAGTGACAGTTTCGAAGAAGAACTTTACCATCTCTTAACCCTACTGAATTACAACGTACCTCGAGTGGCTAAACTCTTGAATTTGACTTTTATGGACAGTACCCGATTTCTACCCCAACACATTAAACTATGGGTTCACAAATACAATGAACGCGATATCGTCTATCGACCCCTCACTGAAGACGAGCGATCGTGTTTCGGTCCCCCTTCCAAAAAAGGAGTGATTTCGGTTCGTGAACTGTCGGGTCGTTTAGCTGAATGCACCTCCCACTCAGGACTGCTGTCCCTCAACAACGATCTGGAATGTCCTCATCTACGCTACACGAACCATTACAGCGATCAATGGAAAACCATTCTCTCTTTAGCGTTCAATCCTTTGGAAAATCCCATTATGGGTTATAGGACCCATTGAGTTTTTATCTTCGCTCTCGTCCGGAATGAACCGCGCATAGCCTCGATTCGGATTATAATAGCGATACACGCGCCGAATCGCATGACAGGGGGGTAAAGGGAGATTGACAACCGTATCGTCATGGGAGGGACTGATCGACAAGAATCTTCCGCATTGCTCTCGTCCGACAGGTCTCCCAACCGTGAATACATTCTCAATGAGCCCCTTCGGACTCTGGGTTTGCCCCGAGGGGCAGGTGACCGGGCACGACCGCCACCCACCATGTGTCGTCTACAATAAGCGGCATTTACCCCCGTGTGGATCGCTCTCTGCCAGTATCGGTCGGCTATTTGGATGTTGTTTTTAAACTCTTGAAAGTCGCGATTCGTAGCAAAATAGTTGCGTAATTGTTGCACTTCCACGAGAGCTTGATTCTGAATGGCAATCCGTTCCAATTCTTGCAACGAGATATGATATACGAGATATGATATACCGAATCCCCGATGGGATTGATTCAGAGCATCGTATGCGTACTCAATGGGTATTTTTCGAGCCATCCTTTATTTTCACCTACGAAAGACGACTTCACCGTGGCAATAGAACTTGTAGAAGGGAGATTCTCTCATCATGATGTGGGTGTCGTAATGGGCATGCCTGTATTTATCGTAGATATTCAAGTGGGCCAGAGCGTGACAGGTGTGAATGAAGAGTAATTGCCAAGAGGTCATGGTTTCAAAATATTGGGCAGAATCGTGTTCGGTATTGACCAGAGCAGACAAATCGATCGTTCCACGAGCCTCGTTAATCAGTAATCGGTTGGATCTCGAAAAGTCTTGACAGAGTCTCTTTTGAATAATCTGAAATTCGTAAACATTAAAAATGACATGCAAAGTAGTCGAACCGTCTTCGGAATTTTCTTCCATAAAAAGCTGGATAAATTCTTTCGGTCCATTTGGCGTGCGGCAGTAATAGAAATAACACGGATTGTATTTCTCAAGCGTATAAATGGGTTTTTGAAAAATCCAATTGAGTATGGGAACCCATCTTTCGAATATCTTATGAAAAGGCGACAAGTCTATCTGAATATAATCTTCTATGATTTGATAACAAGCGATCCATGCATCTAACCATTTATTGACTTTATTAATGCTGAACTGGACGCTTCTCCTAGATTCGTGCTGATCGATAGGTCTTTCAATCATGGCATAAAAAAGTATGACTTGGATACTTTCTTTTTTATGTATGTTAAAAAAAAAATTAATAAAAAAAAAAAATATATATATATATATATATATATATATATATATATATATATATATATATATATATATATATATGTATATATATGGGTCTGTTATTATCATCTTACAAAATGTCTCACTTTCTTTATGCTGTGCATATTTCTTTCCTGTATAAAAATGGAGAATCGTATTTACCATGGCATATCTCTGTCACAAGCACCAAACCCCCCTTCGAAACGACAACCATTGGATTATTGGATAAAAACATCGATTTGAATTACGACGACCTCAAGTATAATATCAAACACACCGATTCGTTTCCCCGGCCAGATAAAATGCAAATTGACCACCTATTCCTAAAAGAAAATATACAAGTTCACTTGTATTCGATGTTTCTTGAAAAATGGCAAGGAGAGAATTGGGATATTTCATTGGGAGCGGTCGATGAACCCACCTATGTCTATCTGTTAAAAATAGTGGGTGAGAAATGTGTGACGTTAATTAAAAAGGAACAACCCATCAACACGGATCGAACGATCGCCTCAGCTTACAGATGTTTTCAAAATAGTAAACCTTAAACCCGCCAACGGAAAGAATCCCACACACATTCTACACACTTCCAGATGTCAGCATAAAAGACCTTGGAAGAAGGATACACTCTATGGAATATTTCGTTAACAGAGGCCAACAAAAAATATATGGTGATAGTAACCCATGAGAAAAGGATATACCGGTGGTCATAAGAATCAGACAACTAAAAACATTGGAATTCCATTGAAATGCACAGGATAATAAGCCCAGCGTCTCCTATACCTTTTTTCGGATGAACCCTAAGTGATTCGAAAATTTAGACACATTACTTAAATTTACTATCTTCGAGAATGTGTGCCTATATTTTAATGAATTTTTAGTGTGTGATCTTTGAGAATGTTAAAACTTTAATGACTTAAGTGTGTGAACATGGATTATCTCAAAAAAAAATTATGTGACAAGTATGTCAAGTATGTAGAAATTTAGTTATTAAAAATCTATTGTTTTTCTAAAATCGCATTGTTTTTGTTTTTTTTTTCACCATTTTCTTGTTTCCCTTTTTTAAATTATTTAAATATTTATTGATTCAAATAAATTTTCATTCAGTATTAGAACTTAGTACTTTTAT
This sequence comes from Salticus scenicus, assembly GCA_963930645.1. Taxonomy (NCBI): domain Eukaryota; kingdom Metazoa; phylum Arthropoda; class Arachnida; order Araneae; family Salticidae; genus Salticus; species Salticus scenicus. The sequence continues at coordinate 859,225 of CAWVNO010001280.1, forward strand.
TTAAATGGTATATATAATAGTGAAATGATACTTTTAAATGGAATGGATTTATATAATAGTGAAGTGAAATGAATATATATTTTTTAACTAGGTAGGCTCATATAATTTTTTTATCGGTTAAGATTGATTGTTAAGATTTGAAAAAATTTTAATCGAGTTTTTTAAATGGGATGGATTTATATGACAATGAAATTAATGTTTTTTTTTTTTTTTTTTTTTTTTTTTTTTTTTTTTTTAAATTATTATTATTATTACTTATAAATTCAGAATGGAAAAAATATTATTCATACTACCATGTTTACTCAATGGTCATCGGCTAAACAATTCAACGACCAAGTTTCTACTGCCATTTGTCATTACGTGATTCTGTTAACCAGTACCCATACTTTTAACGCTAATAAAGATTTACAATACACTTTAAAAATTACGAAAAAAACTGTGTTTTGGTTCATAAAAAAGTTTCAGGAACATTGCATCCGCGTCGAATATGGCACAGTCTTCACCAAAAAAGATATCGAAAAAATGGGGCCCATTTCCACAAAAATTTCCGACGGAATTGTCCAACGCTACCTCGAGTCCAAATATTCCCCCTCAGTCATCTTCGTCTGTCCCCCAGGGTACGCGAAAACGTTCCGAACCATCAACCCGGAGACGATGGTCGCTAAACTCCTTGGATGAAGAGATTCGTCGTTTGCTGAATTTGAAACTCATTAATCAAATGGTGAGAGGTCGACCCACCGACACCATCCAAATGCATCGAGAAAAATTAGCCCGAGAATTGATACAATGGATACAACCCTTTCAAGATGCGCCCTATGATTTGACTTATCGCAACCAACTGATGACGTTACTTGCTACCGCGTCCAAGGAGAATGTCGCCGAGCTTTCATCGAATGAGTCGGATTGGATTAAATTATTGAATCAGTGGACTAGGGTCAACAGTACGAATGACATCATTCACAGTCGCGAGATTTTTCGGCTTTTGGCCGTAGATGGGTTTCGAGGTTATCACCCAAAAGATTTGAAACAATATTTGAGTGGTGTCCTACTTCCACTACGAGTTGAATACCGGGTGCATGGTCAAGGTGTACGGGCCATGTATGAATATTTTAATCACAATCCTAAAATAAATTGTTTGACAGGTACAGACTCTGCTTGCGTGGTGTTTTTAGCCTTATTGGAATGCTACATCGAACATATTACGTTATTAGACGATCAATTAATCTATCGGATAAATCAGGCAAAAAAGTTAGTAGAAGGTTATTTGCATCAACACGGAGAATATTATCGCGATACGAAATGCGTCGATCAAACCTTATTAAAAGAATTTGGTAAAGTGTACGTTCAACAATTTACAGACACTGAGCAATGGCTCACGGTGGGGAAAGAATTGTTAAATCATATAAAGACATAAGTAAAGAAAGAATGGCAGATTTGATCCAGCTCTCTATTAGGGACGACGATTTAACTTTTTTCAAAAAATTACAAATTTTGCCCGACGATAAACTATATGCGTACCAGTCGGAATTTGAAAGATATAAAAAACTTTACATTTTATACAAGTTTCATCTGGCAACACTTCAAAGACCCGAACTTAATATTAAACTTGTATATAATACGGAACACGGATGGCACATGTCTTCCTGTATAAGAAGTATACCTGGAAATATACATAATGACATATGTACATGCGAAGAAGATTTTGCAAACGTTGAAGACTTTTTTTACAGGGTGCAGCGAGATAAAATTTTTAGATGTAAATTATTTAAACGTTACATTCCTGATTGGGAAGAACCTCTAAACACTGATAGAGAGGTAGAAACTGTAAACAGTCCAAACACGGATAAAGATCCATAAAATATTGTTAAGAGGGCCGTTCAAATCTTTTTAAACATTTTCGGATATCGTTTCTTGTAAATCTTCCACAGGCTGGGCAGACCCAATGATTTTTTACTAAGATCGTTCACGACCTGCTAAATGGAAATCCAGCATAAGATAAATTTTGATCCATTATTTTTGTTATGAGACCGCCATTAGGAGCAATCGATTTATTCTTCGAATCTAGTTAAATACGTATTGCAAGCTGGGCAGGGGGGTAAAATAAGTAATTTTGGACATTTACCCCTGGCCTTCTAAGAACCAATCGTTTCTTAGGATCTTTCTTCCGCTTGAAACGTTGCGTACGTAACTCACACACTCATTCTAAATGGAAAGGATACCCACATTCGACATAAAACAAATCATTATCCTACCTTCAAAAAACGATACATTCCGGATCCATTCTTTGTTAAAAAAAATAAAAAAAAAAAATAAATAAATAAATAAATAAGTTATAAATTTTCGTTTATTATTCATTTTTAATTATGTTTATTATCTGTATAGATGGACTTATTGGGGCAGGTAAATCAACGTTGATGGAAAAGTTGGCAAGAAATTACAATTGCTTTCCCGAACCTCTTTCAGAATGGCATTTACTTCCTCTATTCTATGAAAATAAAAAAGTCTACGGTTTATCTCTACAACTTCAAATATTAATATCCCAATTTAAACAACGACAACATTTTCCAAACGATTTAGTCCTTGTTGAACGATGTCCTTGGACGTCTCTAAATATATTTGCTCCTCTGCTATTAACTGAAGAGGAATTACAATTATACGACCCTATACATCAAAGATTATCTTATAAAGTGGATTATTTCTTTTATTTAGAAATTGATCCCATTAACGCTTTCCAAAGAATACATAAACGATCACCTACTGATTCTAAGATATCCTTAGACTATCTACAGTTGTTACATGAGCGCTATTCTTCTGTATTGGTGAGGGGTCAATCTAACGTTCATATAGTGAATGCCAATCAACCACTGGAATTTGTGGAGCAAGAAATCCAAACATTGTTAACTAAAATAATTGCTTCAACTTATCCAGATAAGTAGAGAACATTGTATTGACCCACTCACCTAAATTTTTTAAGTACTCTTCATTATGAGAAATGACATCATGTAAGCTGTTAAATCCATGGTTAAGAAGAGTATTAATAAAGTGAAAATTAAACGACCTGGTTAATAACACAAGGTTCGCATGCTATCCTTTTCAAAAAGACTGGAAAATCTGTTGAAACGATCCCCAATGATCGGACAAAAATTTCAACTGGTTTGTTAAAAGTCTTGCGAAGACCACAAAATCGATACGGATTGGGAGAACGGTCAATGTTTCGTATACAATCCCCTAAAAGAAAGCTTCGGCAGATATGCCTAAAAAACTATTCGAACGAGCTTCGCCGCAAATGTTCCACGGGGACGTGGAAGAGGGTCGATTGAAATTGAACCAGAGATATTGCGAAGCGGCCGCTTCGCATTAAAGTTTTTGGGAAAATCGGTCAGTGTGACGACGGGTGCCCTCTACGAGTTTTTAAATGATTGAAAAAATAAATAAATTAAAATAATATCTCGAACGTGAGATTAAAAAAAGTATAAACTAATAATAATAATAATAATAATAATAATATATATGTGTGTATATATATATATATAATCACTTTCGAGAGGTTGAAATTTTTATTTATTTATTTATTTATTTATTTTTTTAATAAATAAATAAATTTCAATAAATATCATAAATTTTTTTATAATTTTTGAAAATATGTAGAAACTTGAAGACAAGTGGGCGTACGAATTATAGTAACGATGAACAATTATAAAAAACAAATTTTTATACAAATATCATAAAATTTATAAAAAATAAATTTTAGAAAACCTTTTTTATAATTTTAAGTGTATTTGTATAAAAACCTTTTTTTATACAAATACACTTTTATTAATAAGTAATTAATACATACATACATATATATATATATATATATATATATATATATATAATAAAATCATAATAATAATAATAATAAAATCACTTTCGAGAGGTTGAAATTTATTTATTTTTATTTTTTTAAATACACTTTTATTAATAAGTAATTAATATATATATATATACCATGCTATTAAATTGATGTGATAAAAGACTCAGTACTATTTGCAGTGTGTGGAAAGAAGGAAATAAAATCAGCAGTTTACTTACATCTTGAAGTTTCACAATTTTAGCAATTTCCTAAAATTAAAGTTTCACAGATGTCATTGCCAAAATCCCTACTGACAATATTTTATTTTGGAATCTAAAAGGGAAAGTAAAATATTAAGGAATGGTTATAATTGACTGTTTGTAAAATTGTTTCATTAGATTTTAAGCGATTTGGCGTTTTATCTGAATACGAAATTATTTTAGAATGTAGTATTACAGGAGTAATTAGGTTTTATTGTGGATTATTATCCATAATTGTGTATATTGTCTATTTTAAACTTTTAACGGTCGGAAAATTTTAATGAAATAAATGTTACTGATAATTTTAACGATGTATACGTCGGGAAATTTTAATTTAAAAATGTTACTAATAAACCAGTGTGTAACACACACATATATATATATATATATATATATATATATACATATATTCTCTCCCCCACTCCTCCCTCTCTCCCCTCCCCCTCTCTCTAAATATAATCACCCCCCTCTCTAAATATAATCACCCCCCCTCTCTCTATAAATATAATTCATTCTCTCTCTCTAAATATAATTCATTCTCTCTCTCTAAATATAATTCATTCTCTCTCTCTAACTCTCTCTCTATCTCTCTCTAACTCTCTCTCTAACCCTCTCTCTAACCCTCTCTCTAACCCTCTCTCTCTCTATCTCTCTCTCTATCTCTCTCTAACTCTCTCTCTAACCCTCTCTCTCCCCCCCTCTCTCTATCTATCTACTCTCTACTCTCTATAAATATAATATATATATATAATATATATAAATATAATATAATATTAATATATATATATATATATATATAATATATTATATTATATATATTATAAATATATATTATATATATATATATATATATATATATATATATATATATATATAATATTATATTATATATATTATAAATATATATTATATATATATATATATATATATATTATATTTATAGAGAGTAGAATATATATATAATATATTATATATATTATAAATATATATATATTATATATATATATATATATATATATATATATATATATATATATATATATATATATATATATATATATATATATATATATATATTATATATATATATATATATATATTATATTTATAGAGAGTAGAATATATATATAATATATTATATATATTATAAATATATATATATATATATATATTTTATATATATTATTATATATATATATATATATATATATTATATTATATTTATAGAGAGTAGAGAGTAGATAGAGAGAGTGAGAGAGAGAGTGAGAGAGAGTGAGAGAGAGTGAGAGAGTGAGAGAGAGAGAGAGAGTTAGAGAGAGAGTTAGAGAGAGTTAGAGAGAGAGAGAGAGAGAGAGAGAGAGAGTTAGAGAGAGAGAGTTAGAGAGAGTTAGAGAGAGAGAGAGAGTGAGAGAGAGAGAGAGATAATATATTATATGTATTATAAATATATATTATATATATATATATATATATATAATATATTATATATATTATAAATATATATTATATATATATATATATTTATAGAGAGTAGAGAGTAGATAGAGAGAGAGAGAGAGAGAGAGAGAAGAGAATATATATATATATATATATATATATATATGTGTGTGTGTGTGTGTGTGTGTGTGTGTGTGTATTGTCTTGCTTTATCACAATATTTTAACACAGTTTCCGTCATTCCCAGTACTGCACTTTTGATCAAAAGTCTTTAACAATTAGAAATAATTTGTTGAAACGTTCTTCGTCATACATCCAAAATATTTATCAATAACCAAAGAAATATACGAAAAAAAATATTGTAACCAAGCTTTAGATAATAGATGCTTTTTAAAAAGTAAATCTTTTGTTTCTACTGTTAAGCTAATAAAGCATCATTACATCAAATTGGTTTTGATACCTCTTGTTATGTTATTCATAACGTTTTTTTTCCACTAGTGGAAAATTAATGTAATCAAAATAGGCGGCAGCATTGTACCATTGATCAGTTTTTTTACATCCATGTTTTTTTTACAATAGTCTTCATTCTACCTTTTAATCTCGTTCCGAATTGATGATATTTATTCCCGTTAGACAAATAGTCAATCGTTATCCAATTCATGTTTGGATTCACTAACAAAGCATAAAAATATAATAAATACAGACATGTTGCATCAAATTCACAACTATTTGGTTTTGATACTTCTTGACCCATTTCTTTTATCTTATTCAAAACGGTTTTTTTATTTTGCACTAGTGGAAAGTTAATGTAATCAAAATAGGCAGCATTGTACCATTGATCACTGTGTTCTGCTACGAAATATAAGTATCCATACAGGCTCAGTTTTTCTTTAATTTCTTTTATATGTTTGATCCCTTCATTTTTATAATTTTTCACAATTTCAGGCGTTACATCGTAAAACATGTTCCACAACTTATTCTGAATTCTGTTAGTTACTTTTATGCGTTTAGATTTTATGAGTTCGTCAATCGGTAAATGACTCGATTTTAATAACTTCGAATCATAGTATTCTTTTTTACAAGACATACCTTTGTTTCTATAAATCTGTATTGACCCGTTTCAAATTTTTGATCACGACCCCTTCGTAAAACACCAAAGAAGAATAATTGTCGGTTCTGGCTTTTTTTTGTGGTGGCTCTTCTTCATCCGCTAGACTCGTATAATTGAAAGTACTCAATTTAATGTCCGTTTGGCTAAGATGTCCAAATTCTTTTTCAAAAGAAATAAATAAATCCGATTCGTGGAAAGATGTGTTTTTGGTAGTCTTCAAATATTGACGTATGGCTGATTTCACATCATTCATTGTAGTTAGAGCCCCCACCATTAATTGGACATCCATATGAATTTTAAACTGAACATAAATATCCGCGTGTATAAGATAATCTGTTGTAAATTCAATGACATACTCGGGCATGTGCCGATAAGGTAATAACCCATTTTTAAGATTTATATATTTTTTTAAATGATAATACAACATAAAAAAACACCCCCGGTAAGACTGTTCTACAACATAAACGTCTTTTTGGAAGGTGTTTTTTTCCAGTTGCTCCGATGTTTTTTTAGGGGCATCGTCTACAAATTCAGCTTCGAAAGGTATGGCCACCACACGATCTTTGAAGGCTTCTGTCGCCTTACACTCTGGATAATTGTTGGTCGTTGCAAACAATTTGGCGGTCGGAATGCCTCCGGAATTTTGTTCGTACATGTTCCGAAAAGTGACGAAGGAGTTTCCCGTGATTTGTTTTATACGGTTTTCGTCTAATCGTTTTTCCAACTCCTCGCACGTGACCATTCTACACGAAAAGAGGGTGGAGGCCAGCTCTGGAGTCGCGTTATTGGCGGCATGATTGGGTGACAAATTCTCAGACTGAATCGAATGATAATAGCTTCCCAACACTTTCCCCATCAATTCCAACAATTTACTCATGCCGTTGCGCGTGAGACCTTTCCAAACAAAAAATTTGCGTTCGTAATTGGTGGCTATGAACACACTAGCTAACACATCTAACATGTACATCAGCAAATCGTATTCGAAACAGGTACATTTGCACAAGTTGATGTAAAAATGTAGCATGGATTTGTCCAAGTCGTTGATGGGTTCTGGAATCAGGTCGTGGAGTGTCGAAAACAGGCTATCCGTTGTATCGAGAAATAAATTTTGCAAATATCGTAAAAAGAATTTTTTTTGGGTCAGTGTCTCGTAAATGGATTCTGAATGAGGGGTGTGATTACACAAATCTCTCATCTGCAGTCGAGAAATGCCCAGGTCGATTTTTCTATCGGAAAGAAAAAATTCCGGTACCACACCGCCAATGTGACCCGTCAACAAATCGAGGACACCGTCTTGCAACCGTAAAAACCACTTGTGAGTGTCCATCTGTATATTCTTACGCTCCATGTTCGTGTCACTCGAAATAGCGTAGACTACGGACATGGTGTTAAATTTATAGATGAGATCTTCATCGGGGCCTCCCAATCCGCCTGAAGTTTTATAATTGATGTAAAACTCCTTCACGTAACCCCATAAATTATTGACATGCTCTGTAATCTCGCGGTCTGCACTCAGTTCTTGCCAAGATTCGGTGAGAGAATTCCATATGAAACGACCAGGCTTTTTGAGAGCGTTCTTCAACTTTAGCACTCGGATGGGTAAATGCCGATCTTGCATGCTGCGCACGAGTTCCATTATTTGGCTATGCGTCGTCACAGACAAAATGGCTCTTTGATTATTTCCCACAATGGAAATTAACTTATCTTTATGGGTTTTAGGACGTTCTTTATATAAGTTTTATTTGCACAGAAATGAAGAGTATTTATCGACATTTCTGTAGTGGCAAATCGTAAAATTTTCGGACTGATCGTTTTTATCTTGTCCAACAGCGGATGATATTCTGTGTCCAACAATGCATACATTTCATCGGCAAGCTGTAGAGAATGCATCTCATAATGTTGACAGAGGGCGTAAAAAACGGGAAAGAAATAATAACCTTCATTATATTGCATAATCGTTTTGATGGGATTGGGATTTTCGGCTAAAATCATGTGTTCAAATTGAAGCGTTTCGTGAACTTCTCGAAAAAGAGGAGGTATATGTGCATCGTTTATAACCAATAACTGACCGAAACGTTCAAACCACATTTTCAACGCATGGTTTTGAGTTTCGAATTGAACCATGTTACCCGAGTTGAGTTTGAGGTGATTATAAATCTTCAACAGGTTGGAATTGTCAAAGTCTAACTTTTTACTTTTACTTATATAACCCTGTTCTTTAGTTTTTTTATATATGAACGTACCCAAATCAACCCAATCTGGAGAATTATTTGGAGTTTTACTAATGGATGTATGATACAAAAGAGTATGACCCTTAAAAGAGTGTATCACTGGCATCATGTACACTTTTAATTCGTACAGGATTAAACTGGGTTTAACATTTAACAACTTTCTGAAAAGTGATTTTTCATTCCCTTTGCGTTTTAAAAATTTTTTTTTCAATTCTTGTATGTCTTGAATAAAAATAGGTTCTTGATCATCTCTTGGATGCTCTTGACCATCTCTTGGTATATTTAGATTATAAGTATTTTGTTCATCTACATAGACTACCCGCATAGGAAGATAGCAATTTGTATTGGGTTTGGCGGCTCCGGGAAGCATCGCATTGGCTAGAATGTCTAATTTATAAACATTGCTATTTCTTAAAGCTTGTTGTATTTTATGTTGAAGATGCGTACATAAAAGGATGTAATCATCATGGGCAATTTTTAACTCAGGTAAATGGATATGAACACCCCAGTGTTGAAGCCTCATAGCAATGATATAAGTAAAATTGGGAATATCGGGCAAAAATGTCGTTTTTAAAACAGATTCGATGATGGAAAGGATTTGGCAATCTTTTGGATGTTGTCCACTTTTGGACGAGTAATCGAAATCTAAAATAACTGCATGGAGAAGAGTAGAGGATAAGTCAATGGTGAAAGAGGGGAGATTACCCGAATAATTGGTCCATTCTATTGTAAAATCAGAAAAATCTTTAGGTTTTATCCAATATATACCTCCGTTAATATCGTAAATAAGATAAGCATCGGATGGGGCTTCCCGACAATGGTTTATCCTCGTCAAAAAAAGGGACGTGTAAACCATGACTTGATTGTTTACAGGATGTATTACCTCTATATAATTAAAAAAATTACCTTTATATAATTAAATATTTATTATTATTTTTTTATTTATTTTTATTATTATTTTTATTTATTTATTTATTTATTTTTTTATTTATTTTTCTTTTTTTTTTCTTTTTACAGTCGTTTATTGTTGATAATTCCAAAATATTTTATCGGACAATCTAATTTTGGAAGACACCCATATTATCATCCCCGGGGGGGGGGGGTTACTTTATTGAAATTTTAATTTAATGTCTAAAGAAATGGGAGTGCCTAGGCTCTCTGATCAGCCTCTTCAACTTTCTATTTCTTCAGGCACGTGAATCACGATCGTCGTCATTTTTTCACATCGCGACCCACATAACCTCTCATCCTGTCAGTAAGAAATATTTTTATATTTGCTTATCAAATCAGAATTTGTTCATCATTTTTTTTTCTTACGACTCTCCTACATTCTCGTAGGAGATTGAGGGCCACATAGCTGTTGTCTTTTGATTCATTACTTGAGATGCTTACACTAGCTGCTGATTTATTTTTTTTCCTCATTCTCCCTTTCTGATCGAAATTTTTTTATAACATTTTAGATTTGGAAACAAAAGTGTCCGAACACTAGCAAAAATTCCTATGTAAAAAAAAATACACTTCATACTGTTTTGTTAAATAAATCCTTGTCGAATATTGTTCTTAGTCAGTGTAATGAAGTGTACTTTTTTTACATAGGAATTTTTGCTAGTGTTCGGAGACTTTTGCTACCGACTCATTTCATACAGTGGGCGAAATTACTTGAGGGCCATAATTGGTGATCAAAGGAGTAAATTGCATTTAATAATTTTTTTTTTTTTTTTTTTTAAGAATAAAACATTTTTCCCCCTAAATGTAAAAATTCATTCCACTGTTGAGCCGACAGTCCTACATTTTTGGTACTTTTCGTACTATTTTTAAGCAGTTTTTACATTGTTTGTAACAATTTGGCATTTCATCAATTGCTCTATCTTGTTTCAAATAAACTATATAATCTGGATTTTTACAACAATTTTGTTCTCGTGTTTGTTTGAACCACTGTTGACATTGTTCCTCCGTAAACAATACTCTAATCTTGAATAAAGTTTTTCAAAGTATGACTCAAGTCTTTATATTAGGACTACTCTTTTTTTACTTTTGGTATTTTTATACGAGTTATTCAAAACCCGTATCCAAACCTACGAGTGGAACACCTTCAAATGCTAAACCCTACCATTGTACTTTCAACTCCACACGGACAAACCATTTTCAGTTTTTAGTGAATTCGAAAGTCGCTTGGGAACATACTATTCCAGAACATTCTTACACCTTTTACTCGGATAAAATTAACAAAAAGAATGCCTGTTACGGTGTTCCATTTGGGAGATCTGTTGTAGCTAAAGGCCAAAGACTTTATGACTACTTAAAGGAAAAACCAGAAATGAATGTGGTTTTAAAATTTCAGGAAAATAGCGACTATACGGTTCAAATTGGCGACATATTTTATTTTACATGCAACAACAATGAGATAAGAGATTTAAAAATGTGTCCATCAGGGCAAGTCTTTCTATATAATAAGTGTCGACCTATAAATTCGTGTACAGGAACACCCAATCAAACACAATTGCCCCACTCTGTTATCACTAAATACATATTATGCAAGGATCAAAAAGAGATTGTAAAAGATTGTCCACACGAAACCTTTTTCTATCACGATCGTTGCACTAATACAAAAAGTTTGAATCATTATTGTAAATTTTACGCAAATACACCTTTTCTACTCAATAGCACGACGAGAGTTGAGTGCGTAGCAGGTAAACCTACTTACACGATTTGTGAGCCTGGAACTCAGTTCTTTAATAAGGATTACTGTGAACCTAATATTTGCGTGGGTTACCGGACGATACAAAATTACCCCTCTCTAAACAACACCTCGAACCTTTCAACTTTACACCTGGTTTCATGACGTGTCGCGAAGAAAAAATTGATCAAAAAACGGTATGTCCGCAATCCTGGGACTATATGTTGACCCAGGGGGATAATTTGACCCACTTACCCATGGTATTTGATGGGCAACAATGCTCCATTCCAAAGTTTTGCGAAAATGTTTTCTCAGACGATCTGGACGTCATGGTACCCATTCATGAGTTTACCAAGTGGGTTCAAAACTGGAACCTATCTGAACGTTACGACACAGCTGTGGGTTACGTGTGTGAAGGGGGTAAGCGAAAGCGACGCCTGTTGGATCCTCACTTGCGGATAGGAAAGCGGTTCAAATCCGAACAGGCCTGCTCTGGTTTGGAAAAATGGCCGATATTCGATGATCCTGGTCGATATTACGACTGCGACACCCAGAGTGTCACATCTTGCGCCCCCACAGAATACTTTAACGGGTTGAGCTGCGCCCCCAAACCGGACGAGGCTTTCTATTTCCACCAAATACCCATGTTTCAATTTCATTCGTTGAACAGGGAATCTTGGATAACTCCTTGGGACTATGATTCTCGAGACACGATAACCTGCGAAGATCCCGAGTCGACTCACGTCAAACCATATAATATTTGTTCTCATCCCGACTGTGTCTCCATGGGATTTCTGTTCCTCGTTCCCGATTTGTCTCTGTTATTACCGCGAGAGAAACAAGCCAAATGTAAATTCTATAGAGACGAATATAAATTGAAAAAAGAACCGGTGACTTTAGAATACAGTTTTTGGAACCAAAAGTTATTCGACGAGGGAGTGGGAGGAGAAGAGGCGTGCACACCCGGTCAAAATCTTCAAACGGGTCATTTTATATGGGATAAAACGGTTTTTGCCACCTGTGACTTCAAACACCCATTTATTTTTTGTCCCTCTTCCCACAACTTGGGAATTATTCCGATCCATCACAACGGTTTTGCTTGTAAAGCACCTGACGAAAATACAGTCTATCATCACAGTGCAGACTGGACTCCATTTACCACCAATGAAGTTCAGCGAATCCGACCCTATGTATGGGACGGTACGAAACAATATATTAGGAGAACGAAGAGGGACCCAGACGAAGAATTACCAGAACAAGGTGTGGAAATTAATAAGAATGAAAGGTTAACACTGCTTACCTATCGACCGGTTTGGTTAGATTTACGTTACAGAGTGACCTATCCACCCAACATCGCCTTCGAATACGATAACACTCATCAACTCCATATAAAAACCTATTCAGAAGATATGAGCTTCCTGATGAAGACACCAGGCGCGACGAAGATAGGTTTAAAATTTCCCCAATACAAATCTATTCCCTATGTAGAATCGTTTGTAGATCACCACCTGTTTTATGGTTAATATAAGAAAGGAATGGAGCGTTCTTTAGCCCACGGAGTATTATTTTATACGTCTTTGTATGCAAACATTGTCTTATTGATCATTGGTATATCGACAGGTCGTTTAATATTTGTACTATTGATACTCTTAACCATTGGTTTAACGGCTTACATGATGTATGTCATTTCTCATAATGAAGAATATTTAAAAAATGTGGGTGAGTGGGCCGAAACAATGTTCTCTACTTATTTGGATAAACTAAAGCAATTGTTTTAATTAACAAATTGAACCGTGTATCTCAAGGGGAATATGAAATTGAACCGCGTTAATGTGGAAACTGGATGAACATCCAGTCCATCAAAAATAAATAAATAAATAAATAAATAAAATAAATAAATAAATAAATAAAAATAAAAAAAAATAAAACGTATTGCTAAAAAAATGGTTTTTTAAAAAATATATATTATATATATATATATATATATATATATATATATATACGTTTGTTTTCTAAAAAATCATTGTCATCGTGAATTCCATCAAAAACGCTTTTCATTACTTACTCCGAGATTGCGTTCATCTCGCCAACTGGGATGCGACCAGCGAATACATGCTTGTCGACGATACGAATCATATGGACGATCCCGATTTCGAACCGAGGGAACATAAATTCGCCCTCTCCATTTTGAGAATGCTCAAAATATATTTCCAGAATCCACCTGCACCCACTGGTATCACCATCGACAAGGTCGAAGATGCGATTTCCAAGTTGAGACAAAAACTAAAGGCCATCGTCGATTTCGATTCGATATCTCCCGGAGTTCAGACACTGTTGGAGGGAAAAGTTTTGCCACGTAGCCTTTGGCGCGGTCGCGATCGTTATCAAGCATGGGTGATGGAATGTTTGGTCGTCACCGGATGTTTTGTCGGAGAGTGTGCGGCGAAATTCGAAGACGAATGGGAAGGTCTGTTCGATTTGGCTTCCGAAGCATTGATAGAAACTATGAACAATTGCGGTTTGACATACTGTATCAAACGCGATCTGTCTCTCAACAAGGATCCGTTCGGTAAACCTGGGGAAAGAGTGGACGAAGAAGAAAACGACTGGTGTGAATGGACATTCGAACTGACTGAAAAACAGGAGTGCGAATTGTACGATCTGTGTCCCTAGCTCAGAATAAATCTAAAAGATTAAAAAATAAATAAATAATAATAATAATAATAATAATAATAATAATAAATGCAAATATAATCGTTGTTATACAAACATTTTATAAAATTAAATTTTTAATCGGGTTATATAAAAAGTAAATATAGTTATACAAATGATCCCTTTCATTTTCTACTTCGTGTCTTGCCATTTGTGATGCCAAAAGCACGTTGGTCGGACCATGCGAATCACACCACCTTGGAGAAATCCAGAGAACATAAATTCGCCCTCTCCATTTTGAGAATACTATTTTCAGCATCCACCCACGCCCACGGGTCGCCACCATTGACGCAATCGATTCCTAATTTGAGGAAAAAATTAATAACCATCGTAGATTCCTATTCGATATCTCCCGGCGAAAAAGTTTTGATAGATCGCCAATGGCGCGGTCGCGATCGTTATCAAGCGTGGGTCATGGAATGTTTGGTCGTCACCGGATGTTTTGACGGAGAGTGTGCGGCGAAATTCGAAGACGAACGGGAAGATTTGTTCGATTCGGCTTCAAAAACATTGATATTTTTTATGGAAGATTGTGGTTTGACACCTGTCTTACAATACAGATAGATCCATTTGGTAAACCTGGTAAAATCAGTGTGTGTTTGAACTGAGTAAAAAACAGGAACGTAAATTGTACGCAATTTAGTTAAAAAAATCTGTATAAAAAACGTTTCTCCATATAAATATTTTTCATTCTATTATGTTTAGCCAGTAGTCATTGGCTCAATAATTTGATTAAAAAAAGAAAAAGAAACTTGGGCTCAAAGCAAATTAATAAGATGTATTTAAATTATGATAAGTGAAGATATAAAAGTGGAAGGTAGAAACAACAAGAAAAATAATTTAACAATGTTAATAAACAAGAAAGTTCGTTAACACTATTCAAGCTAAAAATTTCAATTATGTTTTTTTTTTTCATCAGCTGGTCGGAAAACAGCTATTAAAAAAACTATGTAGTACTAGCAGGTTTCTGAAGATATGTAGGCTAACATACTCCAGATTGTATTTCAAACAGGATAGTAAAGAAAAACTTATAAAGACTGAAATGGGTTTAATTTTAAAAGCATTTTATTTCTTAAAGATTAAATTTCTATTGCCAAAGGGTTATATTTATTAAAATTTAATTATCTAGATTATTTATATGAAAATGGTAGCACTAACATACCCCCAACCTGCAGCTATTACAGACACCAGGTACACAGATATCCTCATAGTAAAACAATACAATAACTTACAAAAAAAAATTGTTGGTTGGTCGATTGCGTTTGTCAAAACGGAATCAACCAACCAAAAACCTACTTTTTAAAAAAGTTGTTGCATTGTTTTACTATTAGGATAATATCTGTGTACCTGGTGTCTGTAAAAGCTGCAGGGAGGTATGTTAGTGCTAGCACTTCTAGATAATTAAATTTGAATAAGTATCATTCCTTGGCAATAGAAATTTAAATCTTTAATAAAATGCTTTTAAAATTAAACCGATTTCTATAACTTATCCGGACTGCTACGAGAGGATTTTGTTTGAGAAAATTTAGTATTTTAGTTAAAATATATAGAAAAAAAAATCTATTCCAGACTTTCATTATCATTGGCATTCAAACTCCATGTTATTCTATGGAGAAATTTGTTATCAGAATTACTCATTGAACTATTTATTATTATTATTATTATTGTTATTCTATGTTTACTTTCAGATAATTCACAAATGTTAAATTTGTTCTTGTTTTTCAAAAAAAAAAAAAAAAAAAAAAAATGTTTCATTTTGAAGTAATAAAACGCAAAAAAGCACTTTGTTCATTTTTTTTTCGACTTTATCAAATGAATATTAAAAATTCAAGAAATACATTTGTTGGGCCGGGGAATTCAATAATTCGAGACTTTTTGATAATGAAAACAAAATAAAAAAAATCATTCCCATAACAGTTTTTCCTATGTAACAAAACAAATTTCAGCTGTGGGCAATGATATGTGAAGAGTCCCTGAGAGCTAGAGAAGTACACAAACATCTCATTTAAATAGATTATTCGACCATCATACATGCAAAAAGTTATTAAAATTTATTATTATAATTTTCTTGTTTTATACATATTTAAAATTTATTTCTATGTTTTACATTAAATCATAATTTCTATATTTCTATGTTTTGTTTATTAATTTCTTTTCTAACTGAATAATTTTTCATATTTTTTTCCAATTTTATTTTACAAAACATTCGTAATTTAGAGACTGAGAATTTCCCTAATTTCAAAATTTTCCGGAAAACTCACATCCCTAGTTGTGATTGTAATAAAAGATACTACATGTACTTGAACTTCAACATATACTTGAACTTATATAGTTAATTTTTCCTTTATTAAATATTATATTTTTACATCCCTAACAACATAGTTGTTACCATAATATATCTCGATTATGATTTCTAATAGACATGATTATTGTCATAATAAACATACTGTAAGTACTTGAACCCATAGAAAATTAATTTTATTATTCTATTTGGTTTAGTTAATTATTTAAATAATTATAATGAAAAAGTCACTTGACATCAATACTCAAAAAATCACTGTTGTCAAAAAATCACAATGTTTATTTAAATACTTATTACAAGATGATATCATACAACACTTGGATTTTTACAATATAGTGAACCACACACAATAAATGATTTATTCCATTATAATATTTTAACCCATTTTTGTTAAATAGTTAGTACAAAAGTACAAATTGTTTTTTCTCTCGTCGAATTGAGATCAACTTTCTGTTTTTTAAAATCTTGATATATTGTTTTAGCTTCTTTTCGACAGTCTATGTGTCCCCATCCGAAAGTTTGTAGCCATGTCGTAATTTGTTTTTGGTAAAAAAATATCTCTAATTGTTTGGTTACCTTCTTGAAAATGCGTTGTTCTACTCCTTTTGCACCTCTTTTCTTGAGTTGTTTTTTTATCATTTCACCCGTCGCTTTTCCCAAAAGGTAGATGCAATCCACAATATACAGTTTTTTACGCATTCTTATACTTGGAATGTTATTTCTTGCTATATGACTATCAAATAAGGTGAAGAGTGCCGAAATTGCATCATTAAATTTCGCATATGGAACTTGATGCATAGGAATTTTCACATATTCAGCCTCATCCAATGAAGCTAATTTACGTCTATAATGAAAAATTGTATAAACAGATTTTAAAAAGTTTCGTTCTTCATTATCGAGATTACATTCCTTTTTCGATAAAAATTCAATGTATTTCAACTGGGGATTAGCCTCATGAATAACATATTGGAGAATAAAACCATACATTAAATTAGGTCGCGATGGTATAAAATTATCCAGTGGCAGCAAATCAGTGAGTAAGGAAATCGAACTTTCCAACGCCATCGTGCGACACAAAAAACGGGAATCTAAAATGGAGTCGAACATTTTATTTAAAAAAAAAAAAAAAAAATTTCGACTCTGGATTCCCGTTTTTGTGTCGCACGATAGCGCTGGAAAGTTCGATTTCCTTACTCACTGATTTTCTTCCACTGGATAATTTTATACCATCGCTACCTAATTTAATGTATGGTTTTATTTTCCAATATTTTTTTATTTAAAAAAAAAAAAAAAATTCAAACTATATAAATTATTTATTTCCCCTCTTCTGTTATCTGAGATTTGAGCAATGGGTTCAAAGCTATTTAAACCTGCTCAAGAGTTGGATCATGTCAGAACGGATTACATTTTGGAGAATATTTTTTTCCATTTATTAAGAATGTATTATTTTAATCCTATAACTGCAATAAACGAAAAAGAAAAAGAAGTGTTTCAAAATATAATAAAAACTCTCGATAGTTATAAAAAGAATTGTGAAGAACGTTTGCGAGACGCTTGTGAGCGACTCAGCGACGTAAATGAAGATACGATTGATTCTGTCTTGTCCAGTTTAGCGAATGAAGTTTTCAGCTATGGTATAAACTGGAGCAGGATCATTACCTTTTTCATTTTTGTTGGAGAACTCACCAATTTTTGTATGGGTAAAAATGTACCCAACTCATTTGTGATGGTGACATTTCAATCGTTTTCCCAGTTGGTGAAAGAAAGATTAGAAGCATGGATAATTGATCACGGAGGATGGAATGGTTGTATTCAAGCTTAATTTTTTGTATATTGTGTTTAATAAAATGGATTCAAATGTGCCTTCTTTTGTCCTCCTGTAAAGTAAACACATGCTCCATTCCATCCTCCGTAAATAAAGTATTATGAACTTTAATACGTACAGTTTATATTATGGTAAATTTCACAAAGCTTCCGTTTCCCATTTTAAACGTAACGTCATTATATTTAATTTTGAGTATTCTCCTTACGAAACTTGGATCATTATGAGAATGTTTCCACCTGAAAGTGTATCTATTGATTTTGATAAACCACTTTTATTGGCATTAAAAGCTTTTTTCAAGTCTGACGTACCAGCCTCCGTTGTCTGTAACCGAAAATTTCTATGGACCATATGTCTCGGTAACAATGGCTTGGTTTATCCTGTCAACCGAGAAACTAATACTACCAACACCTTTCAATTTTACGCAACGCCTTACTACGTTTACAACCCATATGTTGTCTGTCAATATTTACAGGGTAATATTCGACCGACTTACGAGAATGTTTTCTTTTATAAGAATACAGTGTTGTATTTGGATAATCAAGATTTACCTTACCCAGGCGGATCTTATTTCAATGAATGCGAAAAGACAACCTTTTATCGGATATGCTTTTTGTCTAACGAACCAATGGATTACGTAGTGAATTTGGCATCCGAATGGCAATCCCGTCGGGACGTCATGACGATACCTTATATGAGTAGGTTAGTCATAGCCAATCCCAAATTTATAAAGTGTCAACCTATTACGGATTCCGGTTTCTACAGCGGAAACATTCTCTCCACTGGTCAGATACAAAAGATCCTCAGTTCCAAAAAACCCGAACTGCTGATCCAAGACGTGTTGCTATCCTATTATAAAAACTTATCTCGCCGCTCGAATGAAAAATACATAAATGATACCTGTCTAGGTTTAATCATCGAATATCCTTTTGTACTCACGTACGAAGGAGGGCGTCTCCTGGAACAAAAAAAAGATAATTCAAAATTTCTCGCTCTGAGCATTAACGGCAACCATCCAAACCGAGTACTGCACGTCTCTCAACCCTACGAGCGTTACGTGGAATACGATCACGTACCTGCCACCTTGTGGACACCCATTTCGTTTGTATTGTCATCGTTACTCATAGACACCAGCATGAAGAAAGTAACGTTGGATACGGTAGTCATCGGCGTGGTGTACCGGGAAACTTTTTTCTGCTTCGGTCAACCCCTCTTTGAGGGTATACCCACCAAACATCCTGTGTTGAATGGCGATTACCTTTTATCTACCGCCACCATGAATTTGAATGAAGACAGTAACATTCGAGTCATCGAAACTTTCAAATACAATAAAAATTATTCTTTGCGAAGAGTTTATTTGAGGGGGTTAGACACGTGGTGTCTAACAAAATCTGAAGATAGTCATCCGCATCTCAAAAAATTACATTTACCAACACTCGTAGAAGAATGGGTCAATTTTTTCATGGAAGTCGGAGAAAATACGTTCGACGTAAACGTGAGTGTCGTGCGTTTAGCCTTAATGTTATCGAAACACAATTTGTGCTACAATTTGAATGTAGGGTCTGATACTATGTTAACAAATAAAGAAATTAATTTCCATTTGGACGAAGAGGCGGTTCAATTTTTAAATAATGCTCGCTTAGCAAAAACGGTCGAGTCGGAATCCTGGAACTGTGCAATATCGTAAAAAAAATAAAATAAATAAAAAAAAAAAAATAAAATAAATAAATAAATAAAATAAATAAATAAATAAATATATATATATATATATATATATATCCTGGGTGTATTTTTTTTAACATACCACATTTCTCAGTTTCAAGATGACTGATAAAGTAATTCAAAATAAAATTAATAAAATTCTTCGGTTTTTATCATTACAACCTCATATTTCTCATTCTATTAAAGAAATTTGTGAAATTGTTGGATGTGATAAAAATACAGCTAATAAATGTTTATATAATATGCAGAAATGCTATTTAGTTATAAAAACGAAAGAAAGTAATCCACCATCATGGCAAATATCTAAAAATTATTTAAATTAAAACCTTTGGTAATTACATTTACGATAATAAATATCGTGTATTATACGTGGAAGAACTATTTCTTTATATATATATATATATATATATATATATATATATATATATATATATATATATATATATATATATATATATATATATATATATATACAGGGTGTCCAATAAGTTTTCTCATACAATTTAAAACTTAAAATACACAAAAAATGAAGAAAATAAAAGGCTTTTATTTAAAGCAAATTACAAAACAAACATTCAGAAAACCATCATAACAAATATTTAGGGATACTTCCACCTTTCTGTTTTTTTTACCAGCTTTAGTCTTTTCTCGAAGCTATCATATGCGGCACGCATGGCTTGCATTGGGATTTTCATCCCATACTTTATAAATGTTTTTGAATTGTGTTAAATTGCTGCATTTCACATCTTTAAGCTTCGACAACATATAACTCCATGCAAAATAATCTAAGGGGTTTAAGTCGGGGGAGCTGGGAGGCCATTCTTCTTTTGGCAAAAAGTCGGTCAAATTTTCCCGGCACCATTGTTGCACCTTATTAGCTGTGTGGTACGGCGCACCGTCTTGCTGGAAGTAATAATAATCGTCTCTATACATGTTCTGAAGATTTGGTAATAAAACTTTCTCCAAAACTTCCTTCTGATACATTTCTGCATTAATCTTTACTCCCTTTTTAATAAAAACCAAAGGAAGTTTCCCCTTTTTCGAAAAAGCCCCCCATACCATTAATGATGAAGCATTTTGAAATCTTGGCACAGTAGCTTGATTGTCAGGGATATCTTGAATGGATGCCTACCATACTCGATCATTCTGGGGATTGTTGTAGAACGAAAAGTTTCTCATCGGAGAAGAGGATTTCATCACCTGCGTGCCAAGAGAGCAAGGTGCTAACTCTTTGATACCTCTTTGCTTTTGAGGCCTTTGAAATTTCATGTGTTCTTGTTTTTTTTTTTTTTTTTGTAAGCTTTATATCTTAAATCATTTTTTAGAAGATTGTGCACAGATGATTTTGAAATCTTGCAACCTCGTGATAACTTTCTAAGAGAGGTCTGTCCATTTCTCCGGATGCGCTCTCTTACTGCTTTGATGACTTTTTCAGTCCGTGCAGTGCGAGGTCTGCCGGATCTATACATGTCCTGCACAGATGAAGTTTCATTATACCTTCGTATCGTCCTATAAACAAAATCACGTTTCACACCTAAATTTTTCAGGTCTCTGAAGATTTTGCCTGCTTTCTGTCCTTCTAAATAATTTTTCCACGATTACCTTTCTATATCCTTTCATGGTTTCTGAAACAAAATGAAAAATATTACAATTGATTCTATTACATATATTCTTTAAAGACACATTGTAAAATAAAAAAATTACAATTGATTCTATTACATATACTCTTTAAAGACACATTGTAAAACAATGTTAAAAAACTTTTGATAGACTAGAATTAATAGTTTTTAATAAGACCACATTCAAAATACTGTATGAGAACTTTTTGGACACCCTGTGTGTATATATATATATATATATATATATATATATGCTTTTTCATGCTCAAGTTCGTGATTACAGTTTGGGTGAAGATTTAACTCTTACTAAGTGAAGCTATTTATCTTGAAATTGGCCCAATTATTGGCCCACGTATCCCATGGTTCATCAAAAGAATCACATTTAGCAGGCATTTTGAAGTTATAAACATTATCATCTTTCCAAACCATTGTTTGGGTTGTAGCATACTTTCTATAAGGGTACAAACGATGCACAACAACATCTTTAAAGGTATGCCGCATAATGGGACATGATCTTGGCCTAGGGATTCTCAAAGTCCGACGTATCCGAATCCCATATATTCTCCGGCGGTTGAGACGGTACCTTCTCCGGATTGAACGATTGTATCGCCGACGTCGTTGGTACATCCGTCTCATCCTGAGGCCAGTCCACTAATGGTTCAGAGCGTCGTAAAACATTCAATACATTCATGCACAGGCGTGACGGCTTGCGCGCCACCTTCTGGACAAGTCCAGACTCGTTGAATTCATAACGGTTAAACCGGTCTTCCAAGGCTGATAACATTTTATCTTCAAACAATTCTTCCATTTTATAATTGGAAGTTATGAAGATGGCTTTAGGTCGAATTGTAATTGAAGAACCTTTTATTTCAGCTATAAATGGGTATCTATCACACCATATCTTTAGGTAAGAACCAATCCAAGTTCCATGGAATTTATCTACATCAGACAATAAAACATATTTCTGATTCTTGTATCCATCCCACCACTTGGATAATGGTTTAACATACAGATCATCACCTAAATTGCGAACAGCAAAGTCTTTGCCACATCGCGGTGGACCAGATATCCATATTCCACAGGAATTACTCAGGTGCTCCGTGGAATGAACCACAATACTTTGTAGAGTCGACCTATATCTAAGATACAGCGTTATATCGTATAAATGAACTTATAATACAAAAATTGAGATTAAAGGCCAATTGAGATTAGAAGACAGAAATATCTCATCATCAACTATTTATGAGATTTTAAAAAATCAACAACAATATTAATATATATATATATATATATATAATATAATATAATATAATATAATATATATATAAAATATAATATTATATTATATTAATATATATATATATATATAAGACGAATTAATAGTTAAAAATTATGTATTAAATAAGCTATTAAAAAAATGTCGGTTCTTTTAGAGTGAACTCTTTTTCCTGCGTGACTTTGAGATGCCGATCTCTCAAAAGACATATTTTATCGAAATGGTACGTTTTACAGTTCCAACGAAAAGTTTTCCAATCACCACAATGTCATCATAAAGAGGTACATTGTAATATTTAAAGTCGTTCAAGTTTTCCATGGAAACGTACTTTTTTGGAAAAAACGTTTGCCAGAAAATCATTCATTTGTTCTCGATTTCATGCAGTTCCTTTTTTCGACAGTCATAAGAATTCGATCGCCCAGTGGTAAAAACGTAATGTCGGAATTTCTAAACCATTCAGGAATACTTTCAAAATAGTGCACAGAGAGAATCCTGTCGTCAAAAGACAGGTAACAAGGACAATTGCGCGGGTTCAGATACCAGCCCGGTTTCATAACGCGTGCATGCCTTAAACTCTTATTTATTATTTAAAAAAAAAAAAGAAAAAAAAAAAAAAAAAAAAAAAGTTTATAAAAATATTCATAACTCTTTATTCGAAAATTATTTGATCACTTACAACGTTCGATAACAGTGCTTCAACACAATTATTTTCAAACCATCCTGATCTGGTAACAAAGTAATACGATGTCGAGTCTAGATCCATTTTATCCATTGAATGAAAACAGATTATCGCAATCATTAGTGAAACTGACCAGACCTAACAATGATGCTATCGTACCACCTGATGATTCCCATAAAAGTTTATCTTTACCCTATCCTGGACCCTATGGTATGTTACGACGTCACTATCGATTTCCGCGAGATATGGTGAATTTTGTTTCCTCGAATGTTCAAACTGTACATGAACCTGGAGAATCGCAATTGTTTGAAGCTTCGTCTATGATTACAACTGGTCCGGGTGGTGTAGCCGAAACTCGAAAAATACTCTTGGATAGTAAAAGTGGACAACAAAAAACAGTTACGGGTCGTTATATAAATGATAAGGGTCACGTTATTGAAAAAAGTAAAAACATCTACACTGGTGAAGAAAGAGAATCCCACGAATATATGAATTTGAACAACGAGAACGATGTCAAAATGTTTGACAGTGAGTGGGAAAACCTTAATAAGCGTATGTGAACTCCAGTAATATTAGCATTAACTGCTTGTGATTCTTATGAAGACCAGTTTTTATATTATGTACTTAATAAATTATTATGTTATTCCATCTTATGAAGGTCCCAGTTTTTAAATGTACTTAGATGTGTATTAGTCGATTTTGTGTTTTTTAGTTAAATAAATGCGGTGCATATGCACTTCTATTTAAAGTTGTTGATTTTGTGTTTTAAAGTTGTTGTATGAACGATATACTTCCGTGAGGGGTCGATCGAACGTTCATATAGTGAATGCCAATCAACCCTTGGAATGTGTGGAGCAAGAGTTAATAAAAACAATTGCCTTAGTTTAAATTTTATATTAAGTATAAAAATATAGGATTTGTATGTAAAATTAAATATTTAATTGTAAAATTATTATGATCTAACAAATTTGTCAAAAAAAAAACACTCAATCATGAAGAATTATTTTTAAATTTAGATCCCACATATGTATAAGTATTTAAATATTGAAGTTTAATATTGAATTAAACCTTCATTGGCAATGAATGTGGTCATGGAAACAAATCTCTGGAGTGAATTCTATACAAAAAAATTATTTAGGAGGGTTGGGTTTTACGTCGCACTAGTGCTGCGCAGATGGCGACGTTTGGGACACACCCCTAGAGGTGGTCCGGAGACATGCCATCACAATTTTGATCCTCTACTGAAGGGATGGCAGAAAAAGTAATATTTAGTCTATTATACACAGGGTTCATTTAAAATATATTCTTAATATATATTTTTACTATATAATGAGAGTTATTTTAAACTTGTGATTGTAAAATTAATATGAATAATTGATAATAGTAATAGTTAACTAAGAAAAAAATTGTTAATGCGAGGTGCATTGCTTCCCCCTGGGTGGAGTAAATTTTGTTCTGAATGTATAAGAAGAAAAGATTTGGATAAATGTTTTCCGGTTTTTCGATGAATTTACACACTTTGAGATTTCCTTGCATTTTAATTAACTGAAATTGTCTTCTCAATTTTAAAAAGTGGATTTATTACAAGAAGATACAAAATAAGTTTCGATTTCCGTTTTTTGATGTATTTACACGTTTTAGGAATTTCCTTACATTTCAATTAAGTGAAGCTGATTAAAAAGTTATTATTTCAATTAAATAAAGCTAATTACTTATTTTTTAAAAAGTTGATTTATTATTATATCTTCTGCATTTAAGATTTGGAAAAACTTGTAGGTTTCGATGAATTTACACGTTTTGTGATTTCCTTGTTTTCAATTATTATTATATCTTCTGCATTTAAGATTTGGAAAAACTTGTAGGTTTCGATGAATTTACACGTTTTGTGATTTCCTTGTTTTCAATTAACTGAAACTGACTACTTATTACTTAAAAGGCTTCTGCAAGCATAAGAAGAAAGTAGAAGACGAGAAAATTTAGATTTCTGGTTTTCGATGAAGTTTTGAGATTTCCTTACATTTCAAGTAACTGAAATTCATCTAATTATTTTACCTTCTGCATATTTTAGATAGATTTCCAGTTTTCGATGATGTTACAAGTTTTGAAATTCCCTGAACTTAAATTGAGATTTTTTTTCTTTTTTCTTTCTTTTTATTATTATTATTATTATTATTATTTTTTTTTTTTTTAATGGACAACTCGTGCCTGTCATCCAACAGGGTTCGCTGCTGTGCTGCTTTAAGTCCGTTTATGAGAAGGCAGTTGTTTTGCTTTGCAAAAAGTAAATTTTGAATACCAGTTGGAAAAACGATATAAAATTAAATCTCATAGTGGGTGTTCCATTTAAAAATTATTTTAAATAAGAATAATAAAAATAGAAAAAATAGCAAAAAAAAAATCCTCTTCCAGATTAATTTCTTTTAAATAAAAGATTACCTTAATTATCTATACTATAAAATAGTTTTTTTTGTTATATAAACTTACAGAATTCTCCAACGATATGGGGTTGTTGTTACTTTTTTGTTATATAAACTAGTTTTTTTGTTGTATAAACTTAATGACAAAAATTAGATTTAAGCTAAAAATTTCAATTATGCTGTTTTCTTCATCAGCAGCAGGTGGGAACACAGCTATTAAAAAGCTATAGGCTAGCATAAAGTTATGATGTGCAAAATACCATCAGCAAGATCCTTTCTCTTTTTATAGGTCTCTTGAAGTGACGTCATCTCTGAGCTCTCTTCATCTCACGCTTAGTGCGTCACGCTAAACAGTTAATTTTTCTAAATATTAAACTAATTCGTTCACCCTGTTTTTGAGGGTTCTTTTGGTATTTTATGATACCAAAACTTCCACTGCTTAAAGTTACTAACACAAGCTATAGGATGATTTCTGCCAAGTCATCTTCATCGTCTTTATGACGACCGATACTGTCATATCCGTTGCGATATTTGTTTACTAGGCAAAAATTATATTTAAACCAAATTTTTCACATGCAAAAAAGTCGGGGTCCACATATGAGATCTCACTTTTATCCCTGAAAAAGAATACTCAAACGATAGCCAGATACCTGACGAGGAACAAATTTTTACATTTCCTTAAATAGATCATTTCTTAAAGTTTCCAATAGACATTATTCTTTCGATGATTCGTAAATTCTATACGCTTTCGATGATTCGTAAATTCTATACGCTGTTGCCAAGGTTCGATCATCCGCAATATATTTAAAATCTAACAACATTATAGAATCATAAACCTTTTTCAAATAGTCATATGTTGGTCTGTCGACAGCGGCTAGCTGAATCACCCAACCATCTTTCCAATAATTTTGTCCATAGATCTCGTTAAACTCGAATTCAAAATTCGTGAAACTGATTTCATGATCCAATTTTAGAGAAGGATTTCTCGGATAGTCATCTAAGTGCACAAAATTATATTTTTGATCTTCATCATCCCAGGTAAGACCTATCGTAGATAAACCAATTTTAACAGTATTAAATGGTGGTTTTGTTAGTGTGAGAGTTACATGCCATGGAAGTTGTTTATCTCGATAACGGATAAAAGAAGCATGAACTGTGTAAACGCAGTCAACCATCTTTCACAAGTAAAAAAATGTCTTCTTCTTTTTCAATTTATTAACAACCATCTCAATTTTCAATTTATTAATTTTATTTATTTATTTATTTATTTTTATTTATTTATTTATCTTTTTTTTTTTTTTTTTACTTTTTATATAGAAACCTATTTATTTATTTATTTATTTTTATTTATTTATTTATTTATTTTATTTATTTTTTTTTTATCTTTTATATAGAAACCATCCCAAACACATTAAAATAATAACAATTGGTAAAAGCCAGTACCATGACGACTTCTTTAACTCTTTGTTGACCCATTTCATTTTATTAGTATGTAATTCCTTATATTGATAGGGTATTTGAGGCACTTTAGATTTGTTGGCCAAGTGCACATTTGTCAAGTAATCTGATGGATCTCTGACTAAAGTACCAATTACATTTTCGGGTGAAATTTGGGGTTTTTTCCTCTTATCAGTATAATACTCTCCATCATATAAATTAAATAATATAATTTTTCCATCATTTGTCGTAGCGTAATCGTCTAACAAATGTTTATGTGAAAGCATGAGTGAAATGTAATACTCGTTATTGAAAGAATCTCTTGGATAAAAAGGAGTATTGTCTTTGTCTACTGCATGTGTATAGTCTAAAACAACTTGTGATGCAGTATTCTTATTTGTTAATTGCATAGGGTAAATTTCATCCCCTTCTTTAGTCTGGGCGTATCTATCTGGAATTGTGTTGTCCACATAGGTTATATAATATTCGTTTCCGGCATCATCTTTTGGAAAAACGTGTTTACCCTCGCGCGTCCTGGCATAAAATATTGATCCGTCTGACTTTCGAGCGACTCCCTTATCTTCTGGATAATACTCATCTCCGTTGTTTTTTCTAGCGTAATATTGATTACAATCCTTTCCTTCCCCTATTAACGATTTTTCTTTTATTTTTTCGTAAATCTCGTTTCCCTCCCCATCTTTTCGGTACAGCGGCATACCTCTCGCATTCAAGGGACAGACATATTTACCCTTTTTCTGAATCATTGGTAAATTGTATGGATAATATTCATTGTTAAACCGATCTTTCGGATAGTAATCGTATCCTTCTGAGGATTTTGCGTATCGCCCTTCTCGGATCACTTCCCGACCCGTTACATCCTTCGGGTATATTTCATTCCCATCTAAATCTAATTTGTAATACATCATTTACAAATACTTAATTTTTATTCAATGGGTGTTACGAATTTTTGTAAGTTGATGAAATCTCCTTTATCGGAACCGGCGTATTTTGATTCTCTGCTTTTCGATTGCCAAAGTTTTTTATATATTGCGATAGACCATTGTCTCGAAATTTGTGAATCCAAAGTATTTGACGAAATTTGTGAGAGTACGTGGTATCAAGTCAATAACTTGCTAAACCTATTTTTGTCTCACAAATCGGTTTCGAAAGATTTAACCGTCGTACTGTCCTTTGATGGGGAAGGAGTACCCATGAAATGGCCTGCGCAAAGAGATCGTCGTAAGTCTACCAAAGACATTTCCAGAAAATCTTTCTATCGCAACATATTGTTTGGTCATAACACTCTGACTCAAATGGTACAACACTACATAAAGGATAAGTTAATAGAGACTGTAGACAGAGAGTTGAAAGTGATATTATGTGGTTGTAACGTGCCGGGAGAGGGCGAACACAAAATATTTCAAGTGGCCGAAATGTTGCCAGGGTGTGAAAATCCAATAGTGATTAGCGTAGACCAAGATGTATTTATGTTAGCATTTTTGCGACTGAATCGTTACCAGACCATTCAAATATACAGATACGGACATTTTTATCCCATTAAACCCGATATGTTTCCTTATCCGCTTCAACGCCTTATTCATGCATCTTTTCTCTTTGGAAATGACTTTATTCCCACACTGGTCGGTATTACGCCTACCAATGCCTCCAAAATACACGACTCGTTAACCTGTGGCCATGATGACGAAGAACCTCCCATTATACTAGCCACGTTCTTGAAAAACATGGAGAAAAAGATGCGCTTCACCCGAGTCGAATGTTTACAGCGTCTTTTACTCGTCTGCTTTTGGGTAACCTATTTTTGGATTTTGGATTACTATACCCGTCGCCATTTTCCTCAACAATTTTTGGAAAACAGAGTCTACGACGCTTTCGATCGAAACCAATTACTGACGGGCCTGATCGACGAAGAATTTTCGAGAAGTACATACCGCGAGGCAAAAGACATTTATGGGGACATGATCACTCAACCGATTCCCCATGCCGAAAAACACGTGTTTATGGATGAGGAACTCATGAATCGTTTAAAGTCTTATTGGACAGAACCAGAGAATGGGTCTTGTATCGTTTTGAAATTAACCAACTCGCGTTGTAAAAAAAGAGAATTAGAAAAACTCCTAACCATTGGTAGCGAAACACTTCCAAAAAAGGTAAAAATCTAAAAGGTCCGAAAATGACGGTGGCGGCCTCTCGATAGTTTAACCGTCGATCCAGCCGGACGAGTTTGGTGACTGGGTCGGGTGCCAAAACGAGTTCTAGATTACTGTTGAAGACGATGAGGGCTTTCGTCCAATCCACCTGTTGAAATTCGGCCGGATTCATCTTTTCTGCAAAAGGAAAATCGTGATAGACTTTGCACTCCATGATCCGCTTTAAAAACTGAGCCGTGAAAATGACATTTTCCGGATAAGCGAGTGTGATGCGAGACTTGATAAACTTGTCGTTGTAAGGAATCCAGGGAGATTGGAAAAGTAACTGTTCGATGGTGGACATCTTTTCTTAAACAAGATAATGGGTGAGACCTTAGAATCAATAGAAACGCTGGCACGACAAACTCTAATATTTAAAAGGGCAAGGCAAACAAATCATTATTTTGATGTTACAGATGAAACTACTTTTGCAGTCGATGGGGCACTTAAAAAGGAGAGTATAATACAACACTATAGAGACAAATTAACCGAGGAGGTCACACCAAAGGCAGATGATGATTATATAAAGGAATATCATAAAAAGTTTTTAGACTTAGCATTAGCCCGTAGAGCCGACGGAACTTACAAATTCGCAAATAAAACGTTTAAGGAAACCGCTTCAGACGAAGACTTTCAAAAGGAAGTGGTAGCATATTGCACCACACTTATAGCAGGTCACATAAAAAGTGAAACATCATTACCATACATACTCAGTATAAGCGAATATGTAGGAAAGCGTAAATATGAAGCGGGGCTACTTCTGCCAAAAGAAGACAAAAGCGACGATCAGAACCTACTTGGATTACCACCTTTAACAAAATCTCCAAAAACAACTATACCTTCTACATCGAAAGTAAAGGAATTTCAACCTAATGCAGTAGTCTCAGGGGTAACTAACCAAGGAAGCATTCCAAATGAAGGTACTCCTCTTCTTCAAGAACAAAGGGATCAGGGAAAAAATAAAGCTGGAAAAGAGGAACACATTACAAATATGGCTATGGAAGTGATGGCTTATCATATTTTGAAATTTAGAGACTATTTACGCCTATTGCGAAGATTGTCAATCTTTGCTAAGATATTAGTGGGTCAAAAAGAAGAAAGTAAAATCACGTATATAGACACTCAAAATAAACAATTAGTGTTACCCTATTTTCTTGAAAAACATTTTAAAGTTACAGGACCACGTGTGGTGAAGAATTTAAGAATTAGTAAAATAAAATATATACCCAATCAACCATCCTAAATACATATATATATATATATATATATATATATATATATATATATATATATATATATATTATATTGTTATATGTAATAACAATATATATATAATAACAATGCAATGCAATATATATAAACAATTGTTATATATAATAACAATTGTTATATATAACAACCATCCTTTAAAAAAATATAAATTATATATATATATATATATATATATATATATAGCAAAATTATTCGAGCACTAGCAATAATCCTTGACAAAAAAAAGTACACTTAATACAGCTTTGTTAAATAGTCATGTTCTTAATCAATCTAAGAACATGATTCGACAAGGATTTACTTAGCAAATCAGTCTTAAGTGTACTCTTTTAATATAGGAATTATTGGCTAGTGCTCGAATAATTTTGCAGCCATCCTTTAAAAAAATATATATATATATATATATATATATATATTGTAATATTTTTATAACAATTGGAAATTGTATTATATTTATATACTAGTATCGCTCTTCCAACTGGTATTCAAAGTTGAGCTTGTTATTTAATCATATTGCATTTGTCTTTTAATTTTTCACCATTGCGAAAGGTAGAAAAAATGGACTTAAATCCATTAGTCATATAAGGAAATTTATTTTGAAAAATTTTTTGGTTAGTGGAAAATTTTTCAACCACCTCACATCATTAATCATTACTAAAAATAATATTTAATAAAGAAAAAATTACTAAATTTAAATATATTTCTAAAAATAATATTTAATAAAGAAAAAATTACTAAATTTAAATATATTCCAAAAACATGAAAAAAAAACGAACAAGAATCATTGGTTTATAAATTTATTAATATAGACATTAGAAACAATACACGTACACAAAATAATATTTTTAGAAACAATACACGTACACAAAATAATATTTTAAAAGAAAAACGTTATTGAAATACTCAGCTTAAAAATTTTTAAACAATATATAATAATGACATTAATTTCATTAGTAAATAAATTGAAATTATTCCAAAAACAGTTTCCTTCACAACATAACATAAAAATAAATGTTTTTCTTCATAAGAATTTTTTTTTTTTAAATAAATTATTAAAGAAAAACGTTATTGAAATACTCAGCTTAAAAATTTTTAAACAATATATAATAATTACATTAATTTCATTAGTAAATAAATTGAAAAAAAAAATGAACTAGAATCATTGATAAATTGATATTAGTAACAATACACGTATAAAAATAAATGTTTTTCTTCATAAGAATATTTTTTTTAAATAAATTATTAAAGAAAAACGTTATTGAAATACTCAGCTTAAAAATTTTTAAACAATATATAATAATTACATTAATTTCATTAGTAAATAAATTGAAAAAAAAATGAACTAGAATCATTGATAAATTGATATTAGTAACAATACACGTATAATATTTTTAAAAGATTGGGGGAATATATTTAAAATATGTTTGTACTTTACCGTTAACAGTAATAAAAATTTCATCAGGAGGTATAATTTCATTCGATGTCGATATTTTCAATAGAGTTCTGTTTTGAAGACTTAATGAAAAATTTCCCTCATTGTCCATATATTGATTTGATGGACGCATCTGCTCCAATAATCCGGTAGTGTCCATGAAATTATACAATTGCATGCCTGGTTGCTGTAACATGTTCGATGTGTCCATCAAATTGTTGTATTGGTTAACTGGGCGGTGCTGACTAAACACTCCAGAATTCTGATTTTGTCCCTCCATCACATGGTTAACTTGGCGGTGCTGAATACACACTCCAGGATTCTGATCTTGTCCCTCCATCACATGGTTAACTTGGCGGTGCTGAATACACACTCCAGGATTCTGATCTTGTCCCTCTATCACATGGTTAACTTGGCGGTGCTGAATACACACTCCAGGATTCTGATCTTGTCCCTCTATCACATGGTTAACTTGGCAGTGCTGACTAAACTCTCCAGGATTCTCATCTTGTCCCTCCATCACATGGTTAACTTGGAGGTGCTGACTAAACTCTTCAGGATTCTGATCTTGTCCCTCCATCACATGATTTGTAGATTTCGTTTGCAGCTCTGCAGGATTCGGTTCTACAGGATTCGGTTCTACAGGATTCTGTTGCTGAATTGGCTCAACATCAGGTTGGCATTGTTGTCTTGTTCTTTCAAATTCTTTACTTATTTTAACATAATTTTTTAAACTCATGTCGACATATTTTTTGATCCAGTCTTGTAGCCTAACTGAGCCCTTCATACGGAAAAACTTAATGACTGGAGATGATCGGGGATCAATTGCAGGGTCGAAATTTTCATTTTTAACAAGACCATTAAACCATAACTCGAGAAATTCATCTAAAGATTCAAATTGATAGCGCACACTTTTCATCACATCTATCATTTCATCAAAACTAAAAATTCTGATATCTTTCGAAGGTTTTAGTTGCTGATAAAGTACAGGTTGAGGTAATAAGTCATTTAAGTATCTTTTCGCATGTGTCTTCGCGAAAGTATATGGATTAAGATATCCAAGAAATCGTCCAACATCTTCTGCTTTCCAATAAATTCGTCCATCCGCACCAACTGCAGCATACAGAAATGGTTTTTGCTTAAAGGCTATTCTGAACCACATGTTAACAGAAGGAGAACTTTGCAATGAGAAAGAAGGCAATGAGAAAGAAGGTATATATAACAATATTTATTAAAAAAAAAAAAAAAAAAAAAAAAAATTATATATTTTGCCTATTTACTAAGAACTTATGTAACTACCTGGCAATGAGAAAGAAGGTATATATAACAATATTTATTTTAAAAAAATCTTTTGCCTATTTACTAAGAACTTATGTAACTACCTGAGAGTTGCCGTCAAGCTCCGCCTAGTAACCTTGACCGCTTTTCCATGTCTTTTTAATTCGTTCTGCCCAGCAGCTCCGCCTGACCGCTTTTCCACATCTTTTTGATTCGTTCTGCTCAATGGTCCCGCCCAGCGTTTTTCTCCTTTATATCCCTTTCCCTCCTTCTAGACCATTTTCGTGTAATGGATTTTCCTCAGTCAACCGACCGAAACGGCAGAGATCCATTGGATGATATTTGTGATGTATTTCCCAGTTTTCTCAGTGAAAAAATTACCACTTTAAAGACGCCAGACGTTTCCAACGTCTATGAAGGAATGAAGCATGTGAGGCCTTTCACCATTTACCTCCAGGGAGAAAAAATTTATTATAAGAAACACAAATTCACCAAACAATTTTCTAAACATTTCATTGAGTTAGTCAAAGGGGCTTCGTCCTATGAAACGCACAGTGTGAAGAATTGGAGTTATGCAACAACTAAGTTGCAACGTACAACGGATAGTAAAAGGAATATTGACATCAGAACGGGTTTCGTTTTTAAAACAGATTATCTAGTGAAAAATGCATTTACGTTCGGACATCGAAGAGTCAACCCAGGAACTGCTCACATTTTACAGACTCATGTGTCCCCTCTTGTTTTTTACTTTCCTAGGGATGTGCCATCACATATACCAGAAAAATTCTTTATCGCTAAAGAACAGTATTCTTATAAAGAAGGATTTTTAGAGCGTCACTCTACCTATTATATACCCGAAAGTAGTGAATATATTTTATATACTATTCAAAAGACCCTTTTCCGACTTTCCATTATCAACGGGAATAGGCCGAAGGAAAAAGAATGGCTTGACCCTCACATGGCTCCTTCCATCATGGCTCCCTCCTGCAGGAAAAAGCCTTATCAAGATCCTTACGACAAGCCAGCTCCGACTCCCTTTATCCATGACTTGCCATCAGACTCGGAAGTAGAAGAAGAGAAACATCCGAAATGCAGTCGTTCAAGATCTAACCGTCATCATCCTACAAAATCTAACAGGGCCAGGAATGCACGAAGTCGGAGTCCACGAAGTCGGAGTCCACGACGTCAGCCCAGTCCACGACGTCGTCGACCCAGGAGTCCAAAATCTACCCGTCATCCTCCTCCAGTATCCGGCCGTGCTGTTGCTGCCTTCTCTGATGACCCAGTCGCCGAGAAGACACCAGCCCCTTATCGCCTTGGTGAACGAGTATCCAGCTTTGCAGTATCCGACGATCCAGTACCCGAGAAGACATCACCCCCCATCGCCTTGGT
Organism: Salticus scenicus; assembly: GCA_963930645.1. NCBI lineage: Eukaryota > Metazoa > Arthropoda > Arachnida > Araneae > Salticidae > Salticus > Salticus scenicus. The sequence goes on from CAWVNO010001280.1 coordinate 894,340, forward strand.
GAACGAGTATCCGGCCGTGCTGTTGCTGCCTGCTCCGATGATCCACTACCCAGCCTTGCCGAGAAGACACCAGCCCCTTATCGCCTTGGTGAACGAGTATCCAGCTTTGCAGTATCCGACGATCCAGTACCCGAGAAGACATCACCCCCCCATCGCCTTGGTGAACGAGTATCCGGCCGTGCTGTTGCTGCCTGCTCCGATGATCCACTACCCAGCCTTGCCGAGAAGACACCAGCCCCTTATCGCCTTGGTGAACGAGTATCCAGCTTTGCAGTATCCGATGATCCAGTACCCGAGAAGACATCACCCCCCCCATCGCCTTGGTGAACGAGTATCCGGCCTACCAGAACCTAGCTATACTCCTCCATTAATCGGCCGTGCAGCTGCCAGCTCCAGTGATCCAGAATCCTATCTACCAGGACCGAGCTATACTCCTCCATCATTCGGCCATGCCGAGACACCAGCCCCCGAGCCTCTCTATGCCAGCAGCTTGCAGCCTCTCTACGAGAACATTACCCCCGCTTCCAGTCCCATTTATGTGTACCCAGTACCACCAGACGCAGCTCCCATTTACAAACCCTTTGCCAAGAAGATCCATCAAGTCTCGTCAGACATGGTAAAGCACTACGAAAGTCACATAAAACAATATTACTATAAGCCGGATATAAGTCGCACGCCCCATAGGTCGGAAATAAGTGACAAGCCCCCTGCAAAAGACTGTCCTCAACCGATGGACTTGCGTGTGTGTACCACTACTGATGTGAACCCCTCCCCACAGCCCTCACAAATTGTGTACCACTCAATCCTCTCTCAGGATATTTACCCCTACCAGCCTCCACAAATGGTGTGCCCCTACCCTCAGCTCTCCCCATCTTTTGTTATCCACAGTTTACTCAAAATCCACAGACCTCTGAAAATCCGCAGACCTCTGAAAATCCGCAGACGTCTGAAAAGCCCAAGAACAGTTTTTTCTCTGAAAATCCGCAGACCTCTGAAAATCAGCAAAACTGTTTTTCCTCTCAAGATGAAAATGAATTTATGCAATTTTTTTATCCTTAAAAAGGTATGTTTATAATATTTGTTTTGTTACTGTGATAACATTTGTTTGTTGTAAATAAACTACCATATTCGATTACAAAACCCTGATTAGATGTTATTCTGCTCGCAGAACAGTTTTTCCTCTGAAGATGAAAATATTTTTTTATCCTTAAACGATATGTTTATAATAATTGTTTTTTTAGTGGGATAACATTTGTTTGTTGTAAATAAATAAACTACCATATATTTATTTATTTACCGGTATATTTTTGTGCTTCGTTTCTTTTAATTTATACCATTACTAGCATACTTCTGAATAGATTGTTTCTACTTTAAGATTTAATTATTTAAAAATTACATTTTAAGAGAGCTAATAAGTGATATGTGTTTTGTGCTTCGTTTCTTTTAATTTATACCATTACTAGCATACTTCTGAATAGATTGTTTCTATTTTAAGATTTAATTATTTAAAAATTACATTTTAAGAGAGCTAATAGGTGATATGTGTTTTGTACTTCGTTTCTTTTAATTTATACCATTACTAGCATACTTCTGAATAAATTTTTTCTATTTTAAGATTTAATTATTTACATTTTTAGAGAGCTAATAGGTGATATGTGTTTTATTTACACAAAGTATATATATATATATATATGGGTCATTCTCCTGAAAGGGTATATTTTATGTCTTTTTGACAATACATCTCTATGTTTATATATATATCTGAAATATTTTACATTTATATTTACCATAATAATGGACTAAATAAGATTAATGTATTTTTGTATATAAATATTGTGATTTTTTTATCAGAGTACGTCAAACCTCACCTCCGTGATCTGTCCCTACCTCTATGTAGTCATACATTTATTTTCTTATTCATTTATAAAATTATTTCGATACTTTTTAATCCTGAATTTTAATTCTTATTCATTTATAAAATTATTTCGATACTTTTTAATCCTGAATTTTAAATTATGCAAATTAAGTATTCTAAGCATTCTTTTCTTTAAATTGAAATAAACAGTTAATGCAGCAAGAAAGTTTTGTCTCAAGAACCTTTTTCACCTGCGTGGGTATTTAAGAAAGCTGCTATAAACTGTCACAAAATGGCAGTGACGTTATCAGAGCACATGGTGTCCTGAGAAGCCATAATTTTAATATTAAATTTGAAGTTTTATGATTCTATATGTTTGAAGTAAAATGTTGTGTAAATATAATATTTGTCACCTCAAAGAATGATTTCTGAGTTAAATAAATAAATAGATAAATAAGGAAGCTTAATATTTCAAAAGAAAATAAAATTACACAGGATCTTCTTTTTTCTTTAATGAATATTTGCATTTATGTTGTTAGACATTTTAATCTTGTTCAAATCTTAAAAACAATACATAATAATGATTTTTAATTATAGATGACTATGAGACATGGCACACTTTTAATATAAATAATTTTAGGCATATATGTAAAAGCATTTGAAATAGTTGGGAAAAACAAAAAATCCAAAATGCGTTAAAAAAAAAAAAATTATGGCGAAAAATTTTTGGCGAGTGTAATCTGAGTTGAAATTTCGGGCCCTGTAATATAAATATATATGTACTCTCTCTTTCTCCCCCTCATACATATATATATATATATATATATATATATATATATATATATATATATAATATTAAATATAAATCATTTTGTTGCCATACGCTTTAAACGTGCTATCACAAACTATAAATCCAATTTTCTAGATTCAACACACATTGAACCTCCGGAAAAAAGTATCCTAGTAATACAGGGGAAGTCCATCTATTAACAAAGAAAAAAACATTTTTCTATACGAAATATGAAGTATCAGTACTGCGGGCGGATTATGTGCAACTGACAATTTTCGATTCAGCACCCCCTGGTGAAAAAAATTTTATTAACTCAGAGAGATAGTTTTCTGTATCCTTAATACATTTCTCCAGTAAAACGTCTCTTGATATTATTTCATCCGTTACATTTTTGTTTTTAATTAAAATTCCCAAATCCAAATTCACATACTGTGTATATATGGTTAATAATAGATTTTCGCGCATGTTATTAGTATTAATTTTTTGAATAAGTTTTCGTTTCTCTTTCAATTCACTTTCTATTTCTTCGTTTGTGGGAATATGTTCTTGAATATGTTCAAATTTTAATTCAAAATATTTTTTGAATAACACACAAAATAAATTTTGCATCTCAATATGGGACCACGAATTAACAAGTTTTGATTTTTTTTCATCGGATTCCGAATAAGCTTCTGTATACGATCTTTTTTGTAATTTTGATTTTAATTTAATCGACAATCCTTCTTTAGGAGTATTTTTTTCAATATGTAATATATCCAGCCATTCGTTATAAAAATTTTCCCATTCTTGAATTTTTAACGCTTTTACTGCAGTAACAAATGAATCCATAGGTATGTCATTATTCAAATTTAATTCCTGAAGCCATTGTAAATATGTAGTTTCCCAGGCGCATTTTTTGTACTCGTGATATTTTTTGAAATGTTTGTCAATTTTATGTGGGGGGATATTTTTGAGTTTAACTCCAAATAAACTTTGAAGTGCCTCATCAATTCGGTTAACGACTTTTTTCTGTGTAATATCCTGTAATTGGAAATAAGTTTTCAATTGGTTTGTTTCGCTGAGAGCTTTTTTGTATTTCTTCATTATGTCACTTTCGGTTATATCCGTATATATAGTATTTTCATTTATAGCGATATTAAAATGTTGACCCAATTTCTGTAGTTGTTTTCTTTTTGAAACAGATGATGATGGTGTTTTGGGGGATATTGATATTCGAGAAACGGATACACTCTTTTTACCATATTTTTCTAATACCGTATTCATCCAGGTAGTTTCGTCTTGCAACGTATCTTTGTCGGTGTGACGTTGGAACTCTATTACAAATTCTTTAGCCTTGACCAAATTATCAATATGCGATAAAAACCAATTATCTTCATTTTCAAATTCTGGTGTAAGGTGTCTCACATTGTGTTTTAACCTTTGAATAACAGTATCAATAGTTATATCCGGACTTATTAAACTTTCATAAAAAATTTTTAACGTAGAATAATGTTTCACAAATTCTGTTTTCCAAAAAATTTTGTTCGTAGCAGGAATATTTGGAGTACAACTAATTAAATCATTTATTATAACTTTATTCTCCAGTAATTGCTCACATAAATTAATTACACAATCCAACCACATATCACCTAAATCCACGTTGGAAACAAGTAATAATTGACGCAACATGTGTAATTGCCGCAAAAAAGTCTGGGAATCAAAATTTTTGAAAAAAACAGTAAGGGTATCAAAAAACTGTTGATATTTTCTTAATTTATCCAATAATTCAACAAACCATTCGGAATTTCCTTTCAAACCCATGAAAATTTCAACCACCTGTCGTAATTCAGTCAGTTTAGTAAGGACCGTTTCATGAAAGTCATCCAGAGTCACTTTCCAAAACAGTTGTGTTTCAATTGTAGTGAGATACTTCTGAATCTTTTCATTCATTTCCTTACATTTTTTTACTTGATCAATTACATAATTTACAAAATTTTCATCCATTGGTATAGAAAGAGCTTCGGCAATCTTATTCAGTTGAGGGGAGTGGTGATCTTTGTATAAATCGATGACAGCTTGGGCAAAGGAATCTGGTTGAACACTTACTAAATGCGCTTCATTTTCGATTCGTTGACATTGTTCCTTTACTGAGTCTAACAAAGACTGATCTTTTTTTAATTTCATTATAACATACTCTTCCCACCCTGTTTGATTGGGAAAGGTATCATATAAATACTTCAGTACTTTTTTACATTCAGTACATTGATTCAATTCTAGCATTTGTTTACAGAGATCTTTCTCTCGAGTAATGCAGTGGTCAAGAGATTTTTGAGCATGATCTAATTCCTTTTTCTTTTCTTCCAACTCTGCTTCTAAATTTGCGATTTTGGATTGTTCTAAACTAATAATTAATTTTTGGTCTGATCCGTTCACTTCTGAAATTTCAACATCACTTGAATATTTTATACAAAGCTTCTCATTATTCAATATAGTGAGACTTTGTAATTCATGCTCCATCATCTCGAATTGACGATTCATCATATCAATAATATTACGTGTTTCTTGGCATTGATCTTGCAAATATAGTCTATCCCCCTTATATTTTTCTAATTCATTTGCATATTCCTGGATAGCATTCTTTGCCGACTGGTCCAATTTGTAATTGTGTATTATGTTCTATAGATTTTTGTAAGTCTTTTTCATAATGATCTTTGACAGTTCTAATCGTATGATTTGCTTTTACGAGTTCCTCTTTCAAGCATGCGTTATATTGTAATCCATTTTCATATTGCTTTGCCTTTTCAGATAATTCCTCTCCACATTTATTCAAATCCTTTCTACATTGATTCAATTCCTCTTTACATTCATTCAAATCCTTTCTACATTGATTCAATTCCTCGTTACATTCATTCAAATCCTTTCTACATTGATTCAATTCCTCTTTACATTCATTCAAATCCTTTCTACATTGATTCAATTCCTCTTTACATTCAAAGTCATTCGAAAAGTCCATCCTGTCATAATTAATAGAACAAGCGTCTATTTGGCAAAGTTTTAATAAAAAATCTAAAAAACTTTTGCTTCGTAAGAAAATATTCAAGTTTTTTTCGATAATAGATTGACTTAAATTGAAAGCTTGAGTCAAGTCATTAGTAAGTTCTTTTTTTAATGTATTCACAGTTCTCAGTGCTATAAGATCGTCTGGATTCTGCTTGGATTTTATGATGTGTTCAACAAGGGTTTTAAAAACCATCTTGTTTCCTCACCGAAAAGTATTTTTGCTACGTGAACAAGATCCATGTACAAAAATTTATACTTTTCGGATGTTTGAATTTGTAACCAAGACAAAATTTCCACTATTTGTTTTTTTTTGATGTGTAAACCGTAAACATAATATTTCAAACTAAATTTTTTCCAAGTTTCTACATTTTTATAAAAGGGTAACCAACAGTTACAGATTACGGAATTAAAATCTCGATAAGGATCTTTAAGTTGAGTTACCACCATCGGTGAAACATATTCCACTTGATAGTTTTTTGAAACTAAAAATAAAGTTCCCATGGGTTCTTCATCGGTTAAAAGCACTTCGCACTGATAAAAATCAGGGGGGGGGTAACTCGTTAGGCATTATTTCAGACCTCTTTAAAATCATATATATTTCTCTCCCGAAATAAGCAGAAGGATTAGAGTAGGTTGTCTTAATAAACGATTCGTTACAAAGAGCGAATACGAAATGAGTCCATCTATTGAATTGTTTTAGTCCATCCCCAGATCTTTTGAAGAACCTTAAATTAGCTATTTCTTCTAATGTAAGAGCTCGGTTCTGTTCTTTAGCTTCTAATATAGTATATAAGCTATGAAAAGCAACTTCTCTTCGGCATTTTTTCATAATATTTGAAAGCGGATTATTCTTAGAGATTAAATATAAAGTCGAAGAATAGAAATAGCTATATACAATTTTATACGGAGTAAACAATGCACGGAGTAAAGTTTCAATCGATCCATCAGGTACACATATTCCGCCCGCAGTACTGATACTTCCTATTTCGTATAGTAAAAAGTTTTTTTCTTTGTTAATAGATGGACACTTCCCCTGTATTACTAGGACACTGTTTTCCGGAGGGTCAATGGGTGTTGAATCTAGAAAATTGGATTTATAGGTTGTGATAGCACGTTTAAAGCGTATAGCAACAAAATGATAACGCTTGAATTTATTTCC